>JACJUY010003616.1:52561-83550 GCA_014220935.1 Platorchestia sp. MABIK
GGGGGGGGGGGGGGTTAGGAGGTGATGTTACGCTGCTGAAGCTGCGAGGAGGTCGAAGTGTAGTTTTTTTGGTGTACGCGATCCGTCATAAATGATAAATGACTGAATCGAAAATTTCCTAAAAAATATACTTCAGATGTGGATCAAAAACAAATGCATCCAACCCAACAGAACCCGCGATTAAAATACTCTCAATCTTGTGCACTGGTGAAACTCCCATCAAAAATAGTCATTAAGCTTCCTTGACAGCGTGATAAAGTGGCAGACCAACTGAGCTTTAACGTGGCTTTCCCACGATTTTCTATGCTATCTTATACTTTTCCTATACTTTCCTCAGTCTCAACTGCTGATATTCAATACAACCTAATCTGACCTACCAATACACGTGATGTTCATTCCGACTCCGAATCTGCTGGGTTAATGTACCGAAAATAATTGTGGAGTCGATGAAGCTTGTATCACAGATACGCTCATCACACTCTACAGGCTGGTGGGTGTGACACACAGGCGGACGGACGGACGCGGCTCCTTTTATAATAGTGATTCTTCAAATCCGTATCATCGATGCAGGATGAAACTTGAAGATTTTTCTTTCATTTCGTATGTAACGCATTTTAATGGCTGCGTTAGTCGGTGTGAAATTATTGTTTCAAATGGTGAAGTGACTTTTGCGTCACCCTGGAGGATTTCATTTAAGTGATTTGTGATTTCAGGAATCCTACAACAAATCAGCTAGATGCGCCTTGATACTAATGGAAGATGGAGGAAGGAGGTAAAAGAAAATGAAATGTCAGTCTGAAAACGTGTGCATTTTATTATTATTTTAACAGCAAGGTAATGTTAACTCTAGTAAGAAATGTTGAAAGCAAATGGAGTGAGAGAAAATGAGCGAAAGTTACTTAGAAATTCTTACGAGTTCATGGAAGAATATTAAATTCACGTTTACAGTTGGAAATTGGTATAACTGCATGTCAAATATTTAAAACTCAATGGAACTCAAAAATAATTCCCTTATAAATGCAAATTTGCTTTGGAACTTTATTTTTCGACATTACTTTTCGTTTCAGAGACGAGATTATGAAGAAAAAAGACGAGAATAATGTAAAAACAGGCCTGAGCACAGCGATATCGAGCGTTTTGAATGAAGCACACTTCTTAAGACGAACACACTTCAAAACACACTTCAGTATATTGCGACAGCACGACCTAGTTTCACTCCAGCCTTGCACGCCTTTTGATGATTCCACAGCAAAATTTTATGTGTCCTTGGCAGGTTTTTGCCGCTGATCTCGCTATGAGAATGTCATATGCGAAACCTGCGTCTTCTGAACCCGCAAACTAATTGCATTTTGATGTGTGTAAATCCTTCAGTTTTCTATCCTTGAACTCAGTTATAACCTGGCTCTATCGTCCAGAATTCAGCGGATTACATCTGAGAAACGAGCTTTATGAAATTATGCCTCGGTGTTAATTTGGCGAGGGACTTACGTTAGGAAAGAACATTTAACAGTGACTTTGAACTCAGTGTCTGGCTGCTACGTTTTAATGCAGGATGTGAGTCCAGGCCATCATCGACTGCGGTGCTGGTGGAGTGTATGGAAGACAACGTCTGCAAAATCCATACACGGTACTGATACACTGTACAGAGCAGGTACTAATACACTGTTCAGAGCAGGTACTAATACACTGTTCAGAGTAGGTACTAAGACACTGTACAAAGTAGGTACTTATACACTGTACAGAGTAGGTACTGATACACTGTACGGAGTAGGTACTGATACACTGTTCAGAGTTGGTACTAATACACTGTTCAGAGTAGGTACTAATACACTGTACAAAGTAGGTACTAATACACTGTACGGAGTAGGTACTGATACACTGTACGGAGTAGGTACTAATACACTGTTCAGAGTAGGTACTAATACACGGTTTGAAGTGGGTAATAATACACAATATGGAGCAGGTACTAATACACGGTATGAAGTAGGTAATAATACACAGTACGGAGTAGCTACTAATACACGGTATGTAGCATGAGATCTACTTCTAGCTAGTAGTATAGCTAGAGGTCTCCTACACTATAGCATGAGATCTACCCCTAGCTAGCATTATAGCGTGAGGCTGGTTGATACTAATAGATACTGTTATACTTATTTCCATACATTTAATTTACGAGAAACACTTAATTTGTACCTACCAAACTGCGCCTGGGTAGGCAATATATGGCGGCAGGCCTCACACTATAGGAGCACCCTTCACTCTAGAGGTATCACTAGCTAGAGGTAGATCTCATGCTATGGTGCGGTAGACCTCACGCTATAGCAGCCCCCACGCCCGAGTGTTTAATCGTGTACGGGAATCGCTTCTGACCAGACCTGCATTCTGACCAGACTTGACGGGTGAATCTCACACACTCATGAGAATTTCAATTCTGTAATCAAGTTCATGAAATCAAATGAATTTTCTTCACCCACGACTCTCGGAACTGCCCTCACAGTATTTGGGTAAACCTTGTTCAACTTTCAGATTCGATATCGCAAAAAAAATACGTGTTTGTAATCGTACTAATTCTTCAAGAAGCGCTATAGTAGGTTGTAGCGCCCACTATCAAAATTAGTTATCCATTTTTCAAACACCTTGTGAAACAGAAAACGGAGAAATAGAAACCGAAAAGCTACTGAAATCTGTTTTTAGCGCCTAGAAACCAGGAAATCAACATTCATAGCAGTTGGGTATCAAAAGCTTAGAACAGGATCCAAAAAAATTCTACCCTGGGTAGATAAAAATAGCATCACGACTGGAAATCAGTTGGCAAGACGCCGGGCTCAGTAAATCAGAAGCAGCTCAGCATTAGGATGGTCGGCGGAAAACAGCAATCAAGAAGACACTTGTGGATCCAAATGGAAGAAACCGGCCCAAGTTCTATCGTTTGTCTCGCACCTGAAGCCTCAGTTTGAGAAATGCGAAGGATTCTTTGGCCTAAAAGTTCCGTGGAACAGAAAAAAAATCTGGGAAGTATATAGGCGAGGGAGTACTAAATGTTCTTCTGAGGCCATAAATGTCGCATCTGGACGGGTAAATTGTGGTAATCTATTTGTATGAGGAGAAGTTGTGCGACACTCAGCTCGACGGCTCCTCACGAGTTATCTCGTAGACGACTGTAGGGTGATGACCCTGAGAGGAGCTGAGGCGTCTTTCTAACTGAATGAGAGCCTGCGGATGAAAAGGTCTAGCCTTTGAGGCACGATCAGCGTTCGAAAATTTTCCTTTCAGGCTTGATGCGCCTTATTTTCCTTTCGGGCTAGATGCGCCTTATTTCCCTTTCGGGCTAGATGCGCCTTACTTCCCTTCGGGCTAGATGCGCCTTATTATTAATCATTCTTCTGTGTCCTTGAGGCATGATCAGTGTTCGAAAATTTTCCTTTCAGGCTTGATGCGCCTTATTTTCCTTTCGGGCTAGACGCGCCTTATTTCCCTTTCGGGCTGAATGCGCCTTATTTCCCTTCGGGCTAGATGCGCCTTATTTCCCATCGGGCTAGATGCACCTTATTACCCTTTCGGGCTAGATGCGCCTTATTTCCCTTTCGGGCTAGATGCGCCTTATAATTAATCATTTATCTGTGGCCTTGAGGCATGATCAGCGTTCGGAAATTTCTCTTTCGGGCTGGATGCGCCTTATTTCCTAACCGTTGATCTTTGCCTTGGCCTTTTAAACTCTATCAGTTCATGAATATTTTTCTTTCATGCTTGATGCGTCATATTTCTTGACTGTTTATCTTTGCTTATGCTTTTGAGGCACGATCGGCTAATGAAGATTTCACTTTGGAGATTGATGTGCCTTATTTCTTAACTGTTGGTCTTATATGACAGATACATTTGAACCTCAACTAATGCAGTTCAAAATTAGTCTCTGAGTTATCCAATCCAGTTTTTAATTAAAATCTAATGATTCAACTCATTCGTTGCTTAAATCAATATGTCAGAAAAACTCAGGCACATTTTTACCTGGACAAGTTGAAAATTACACAAAGGATGCGTAATGCAAAGATAAACTGCAAATTTAAGATTTTTTCAAACCTCCCGGAGGGAAAAGACTTGTTAAATAAAATTAACAACTTGTTCACCATCATCAGCTTCTTCATCATCATCATCGTCATCATCCCCATCATCATCACAAGCTTTTTCATTGGAACCATGATAATAATCATCGTTATCTCAATCGTCATTGTTAACATGAACGCATGTTCGAAGCCCTAATAAAATTCGATTCGCTCTCCTCTATAACACTTTACTCAAACACAGCCAAGTTACAGCCGGCACAGCATATGCCTCTCCTGTTCCAATTCATTCAGTTCACCTCAAGGAAATTTTTGTCGGCAATTCTGAACTTCCATTCCCGAATTTTCGTCATCCCAGGTTCCTCCACCACGAAGTTAAATCCGAATTTTGGCCACCGCACCTGTTCCGCCGGTGATTTAAATCTGCGGATCTCAGAGGCGTTGACGGCAACCCCATTTGAAGAGCGAAACTTTTACGGACAATTTCGATGGACCTTGAACTTTGTAACACAAGTTAGGATTGAACGGGATGAGATACAGATTGACAGCTCTGCCTAACTTGAGCAATCTTTTAACGAATCTCTTTGACTCTGTCGAATCCAGCAATCTCTTCTGGGGGTGAAACACTGGCGAAGAATACGTCAATTTCGCAAAAGTACACGCTCACACTGACTGGCTGAACTTCATTAAAGTTGGTTCAGTTGTTGCAGACCTGGTTTATTTTAGTTGCTTCTAGGAATGTTAGTTTGGGGTCTTTCATTGTGAGAATTATGACAAATTCTTTCGTACCAAAATACAGAATAAAGAATTCGAAAAAGAGTTACCGCGGGACAAATATCACACATTTTCCAAAAGAAAACCATGACACCAGTCTTATGTAGAAGCCACATGGAAAAGCAATGCCACATGAACAAATACAGGCATTTCGACTCTGAAAATTTACTCGCAAAAATTACAAAGGTTCTATTTGAAAACGCAGTATGTGAACTTTATTGAGTGATCAGAGGCAATGGATCACCTAAGCCTTTTGGTGATTTTTTGACAACAGATGAAATCATTTTTTTGTGATTCGCAACACGAACGGCCGTCGTTAGCCTCGGTGATGTAGTTCAGATCTTCTCTGAAATCTAGCTTTGATGACTGACGGCTGTAAATTCGGGGCAGTGACGCAAAAAAGCGCCAAAATTAAGGATTTTGATGAGGGAAGTTGTATTCCATGCGCTCAGTATTGCGAAAAATGTCAAAAAGGACGTTTTTCAAATCATGTTGATTAATTATTACTGGTTGTAGTGAGCGAAGTTTGATGTGCAATGTTATCAGGAAATTAGCGTAACTACTATTATATAAAAAGTTATTTTAAGCCATTGAATTTTTGTTATTGTCGAAATATCGCTCTTTGAAAATTCTACTTATTTCGTTATTGTTAATGTAGTAAATTTTGCGCTGCCTATCAGAAGTTGAGGCTTTGAGTATTCATTGGATAGTTCATCCAGTCAGAAGTTGTAGCTTTGAATGTTCGAGACCTTGTTCAGCCAATCAAAAATTCGGTCAAATTTCAAATTGCACATTAGACCTTTAAAGAGCAAAAAATCAAATCATCCTCACTGCAAAAAAAAATTAGATCTCTTTTTTGAGGTTGATTCGTAAAATGTCTGTGATTCGAAAATGAATTTCGTGGCGCAAATAATAAATTTTTGGCATATTTTCTGGGACGAAAAAACTTTCTGGAATGTGAAAAGAATTTTCTCGTCAGTGTAAAGTTTTTACAGTTGAAAATTAATTTTGTGAGGCATAAAGTAAATTTCAAGGGACATAAAATTAACGTTTTGAGGCGTAAAAGGAACGTCTCGATACATAAAGGGAATTTTCTGGAACTCGAAAAGAACTTTCGGAGAAAAAATTGAATTTCCTCGTACATAGAATGAACTTTGTGGGATTTGAAAGAAATTTTAATGATCAAAATTGCTGGCTGTGAAGCAAAAAAATTTGTGATGCATCGAGAAAATATTTACAACAAAAACCAAGCATTCATCGACAGTAAATAGAATTATACAAATAGTAGTTTGTGCTGTTCTGTAAATTAAAAGTTAATGCTACGTGAATTAGTTAAGTTCTCACATATTGGCTTAGTGGAGGTACTAATTATTATAGCTTGGTGTCGGTCATTAACCCCATTTCTGGGTCGCGAGCAATATTTTAGCCTCAATAATCACATTTTATAGTGATCAGCGCTACTTAAAGATAATAGTTCAACTTTTCAAAAGTAATAACCCAGTGATTTAAAGATTATGGCCCAACTGCTCCAAGATCATTGTCCCTTTATTTAAAGGTAATATATCAGCTTTTTAAAGATAATAGCCTAGCTTTTTAAAGATTATAGCTCAGCTTTTTAAGGAGAATAGCCCAACTATTTATAAACAATGGCACAGATATTTGAAAATAATGACCGAGCTATTTGATAATGGTAGCGCAATTTTTGTGACCGTATTATTTTATGAGCATCAATAATATTTCAGAACACATAACTGTATAACAACATGAGCTCATTTTGCAGATATTAATCATTTATTTTCACTATTAGGAAATCTGCGGTGACAAATTTATTTCTGAAAATTATTTCTCTGCCCCTGTAGAATATTTGCTATGACAATTTTGTCTCTATAAGCCGTTTAATCACGTCTTCATGTCTTTTGCTTTGACAAATTTCTCTTTGAAAAACACTTCTTCTCACCTTCAGACTAATTGTTAAGATAAATCCCTCACTTTAAAATGTTAAAACTGAAACAAAAAAGCCAAGACACATGAAAACAAGTTTATAAAGTGCGACACCAAACAATTTAGAATTAAAATGTTTTTTTTAATGTCGACACCGAAAAATAACAGAATCATGAAAACTAGACTAAAACCAAGGATATCAAACAATTTCGAATTAAAAATCCTTCTCCATTATCGCAGCTACGTTTGATGGTTTTGAACTAAACATGGTTCTTCAATGTCGAGACGACGCAACCTCGGTCTGGTCTAGTTTCATTTTAGTCTCGAGCGCCTTTTGATGATCTTGCAAATGCATTTTTTGCGACCTTGGCAGAAAATAGGCCTTGGTATTATCAATGTTGGCCTTTGTACTCTTGTACATTGTCCTTGGCATTATCAATATTTGCCTTTGTACTCGTGTGCATTTTCCTTGGCAGAAACCTGCCAAGCAGGGTTTTGTGACCTCGTATCGGCAGAGAGTACGTACTTATTCTCCACATTATAATTCATTTGTGTTGGCCTCCGGTATTTGTCTTGCGATTGCGACCTCGTAAATATTTTTCGGGTAACAAAAACTTCATGGATATTTTTCGTAAACAATATTTGGAAAAACTATAACCGAATTTCAGAAATTCGTGAATATTTTTCGAACATGAACTTGAGGCTTTCATTTCCAATAATCTGAACAAAAATGTCGTGATGTCAACGAAAATGCGAAATGCTGAACGTGAAAGCGAAATGCTGATTAAAAATTTGTGGTATGCGCAAGTGAAATGCTAAACTCAAAATGCTGAAATACTGCATGAATTTAGAAGCAAAATACGAGTGTTTTAAATGCTGGATGTAGAAGTGGAACGCTGAATTTGGATGCAAATGGTAAATGTGAAATCCTGAACTTAGCCGTAAAGTGTTGTGTATGAATGGCGAATGATGAATTTAGATTCAAACAGTTGACGTAAAATGCTGAATGCAAGTCTGACATGATAAACATGATAACTGAATGACAAAATACAAAATATATGTGTGAAATGTAACTGTAAAATGTTGTATGTAAATGAAACAAAAAATGTAAAATACCGATCGAAAATTATGTAGAGAGTTAATTTGCTGAACGGAAATGTATTTATAAAATATAATATGACATGCTGAACATGAATGTTATATGTAGACATAAAATCCTAAATGTGGATGTGAAATGGTGCGAGTAAAAAAATTCAAAGTGGTTATTCAAACGCATTTAATATTTGATATATTTGCGTAATATTTCAAATGTTTAAATTTAAATTTACGTAAATGTAGCGCAAAACGAGCGATATTTACACTTTATTTACTCCGAAGTTGGCGGAATATTTGAAACAATACTCGAACAACATCTACGGCAATACAATTGCAAAATATTTAGCCGTATTTACCGAACATTTATGACGATATTTATTCATATGATAGTCGTTATTTACGAGAATATACGCGTTCGTTATTGAATATTTTAATATCCCCGACATTTGTGGAATTAATTACCCAATGGCTACGAAAACCTTTACAGAATATATATGGTAATTATGCAACACATGCGATTATGCTTTTCTAGTAATTATTGTTTTGTCTTTTAATTAATTTTTGTTTTATTTTTTCTTGAATTATAAATTATTAAATTATTACACTATTACTTAATTTTATCATTTTTATTTTTATTGATCAATGTTTCTTAGTATTGTTTTCAATTTTTATTTTGAAAAAGTGGTTAACATTTGTGCTAGCTCACATTGAATTTTGAAAGCAATTCAAAGCCCCGTTGTGGCATTAAGGGCAAATTCAGGTCATCGTTGTGGCATTAAGGGCAAATTCAGGTCATCGTTGTGGCATTAAGGGCAAATTCAGGTCATCGTTGTGGCATTATGGGCAAATTCAGGTCATCGTTGTGGCATTAAGGGCAAATTCTGGTCATCGTTGTAGTATTAAGGGCAAATTTAGGGCATCGTTGTAGCATTAAGGGCAAATTCAGGCCATCGTTGTAGCATTAAGGGCAAATTCAGGTCATCATAGCGATATATTGGGTGAAATTCAATACACTGTAGCGGTCGTGTGGGCGAAATTCAAGACATCGCAGCGGAATCGCCCGACGTTCTTGGGTTCAGACAAGAAGCCAAATCAGGAAACTTGTCGGGGATGAAGATCATGTTCAAGTCATTTAAAATGTTAGCACTTAGAATATCAAGATTCGTACACTGCAAGTCTGATAAATTTTTACCCTAAGAAATGTTCACCTTGTGAATGTTCATCATCGTGTACATTCACAACGATGAACATTTTTGTCATGAAGTATTGATTTTTAATTAATTCTTTTCCTCGTTAACGATTCCAATGTTAATTTATGCTAATGATTTTTATTTTGTCGTTTTTATGTTCTTGTTAACGAATTGTGAATGTTTATTGAAAAAATACTGAAATGTTCAAGAAATGTTTTCATGCCTATAATTTGTCTGTAGTCTTCAATTCAATATTTTTAATTATAAAATCATTGATTCGGTTTGACCTTTAATTCGAGTTTAATGTGGAAAAATCATGTCAAGATGACCATTTGTTTTTATAAAATGATTAATTAATTAATGAAATTAATTTATTTCACTAATTTACTCAAACTTGCCAGCACATGAGAGGTGAGCCAGGAGGAAAATTACTGTGGAATGAGAAACGAGTTAATAGAAAACAATATACAGTATTTGAATTATTATTACGACTTTTTTCTACCCAGGAATGTATACTGAATACGGGAGAAAATTTTTAGCCAATGTATGTGCAGCTTGAAATGAAATGTAAAATTTGGTAGCAAGACGTTGTTCGTTGAATTGCTCAAATGATGGATAAAATTAGAATACTTTCCTGATAAGTATTTAGTTGCAACAGAATTTAGAACGTGGCTATGTAAATAACATAATTTACATTGGTCAGCAATAGGAGAACTTACATCGTGGGGTAAAACTTTTTCTGGAAAAAATTGAATTTTACGGTTGTATATACTCGTGAACTAAATTGTCGTAACTGAACCAATAATATCGTTATTAGTAAAATCCTATTCAATTCGGATTAAATTTACAAATTTTACGCCATACATACTTTTTGAAGTTATTTGAATGCATTAAATTTCATTAGTTTTCCTTAGTTAACTTCACGGAATGTTGCTCGAACGCTACGGCTAACATTTTTCGGACTTTCCCTCAGTTGCGATTGGTGGACGAAGTGAGCCGGTGTCGCCGCGTGTGCTGTTCATTGCAGTCAAATTCTGATGTTCGATTCAGAGAAATTCCTTACCTAAAATACAATTCACACTTGAAATCAGCAACTCAAAAAGGCAATAATGTGAGTTGTTTAGAAAAGTGTGCGGGAGTGCAAATACGATATATCTTACTGAAAGAAAACAGAGAAAGTCCAGCCGGCGACGAAAACTCAACAAAACAAATAAAATGAAGGAAACAAAAATGCAAAACATTATTCTAAGTTACAACGCGTGGGTGACAACGCGCCGTTGTGCAGGTGAGCGTCCCAGCATCTTGGAGTTGTAATGTCATTTTTTTACTATTTATGATACTATTTAATCATCCATATCAGCTATTCAATCATCGTACTATTTTGTCATCAGTTCATGAAGCGAGGTGTAATTCGTTCGGAGATGTACTTGCTGGCCACGTTTGGCACATTTGTATTTGTCTTGTAAGTTATTTAGGTGAGTATTGGATGTTTTATGTTCTTGGTGACATAATGTATGGCAACAGCAACGTTTTAACCCGATAAAACATTTGGAAAGTGATACGTTAATACTATTTTTATTATGATGCATTAATAATATTAGTATACAGCGAGTTTTCTTTCTTTTGTTCTCGAGTCGGTTAAATTCACGAGAGTTTTCTATTAATTAATATTTAAAATAAGTTTTGTTCGTAATTGAAATTTTCAATTAATTTACCACGTGTAATTATAATTTATATATTAATATTTATTATACTACATTAGTACACTGTACAGCACAGTGTGGCGTGTAACATTAGTACACTGTACAGCACAGTGTGGCGTGTAACATTAGTACACTGTACAGCACAGTGTGGCGTGTAACATTAGTACACTGTACAGCACAGTGTGACGTGTAACATTAGTACACTGCACAGCACAGTGTGGCGTGTAACATAAGAACATATTTTCTCTGTAGCATATTTTCATAACATATGTAACATAAAATTCTTTCTCTGTAACATTTTTCTTTTTAACATATTTTTCTCTGCAGGAAAACAGCTTAAGGCAATAGTTGAAGGGGAACAACCCTACGTAAATAGTTCAGGGCAGCGGCTCATGATGAATTAGTCAAGGCAAATGCTCCACGTAAACAGCTCGAGGTAAAATTCACTGTAGAAACTTAACAGCTCGTGATTAACAGGTAAACTGAGAAATGTGCACACATGGCCACAAATAAAAGCCCACTGTAAAAACTGTAGGTAAGCCGTTCAAGGAAAACAGATCAATGTAGACAGCTCACAGCAAACTACACAATGCAATTAACTCAATGTAAACATCTTAAGGTAAACAGTTCTAAATCAGCAGATCACTATAAACCGGTCAATGTGAACTGCTCCAGGTAACCATCTTAGTGCAAACAGCGCAAGGTAATATCTCAGTGCAAACAGCGCAAGGTAACATCTCAGTGCAAACAACGCAAGGTAACATCTCAGTACAAACAGCGCAAGGTAACATCTCAGTGCAAACAGCGCAAGGTAACATCTCAGTGCAAACAGCGCAAGGTAACATCTCAGTGCAAACAGCGCAAGGTAACATCTCAGTGCAAACAGCGCAAAGTAACCATCTCAGTGCAAACAGCGGCAGGTAGGCAGCAGTGCGGGGCTGAATACGACAAAATTAGATTGCATCTACCGACCGGAATTGATTTATTTAGGCGCTGTCGTCCTCATTCACGTAAATTAGACCGAGAAATTACACGGAAATTACGCCGAGAAATTACACGGAAATTTCACCGAGAAATTACACGGAAATTTCGCCGAGAAATTACACGGAAATTACACGGAAGTTACGCCTAGAAATTACACGGAAATTTCACCGAGAAATTACACAGAAATTACGCCGAGAAATTACACGAAAATTACACGGAAGTTACGCCGAGAAATTACACGGAAATTACGACGAGAAATTACACGGAAATTACACCGAGAAATCAAGCGGAAATTACGCCGAGATGGTACACTGAGTAATTATGCGGAAATTACACAGAGAAATCACAAGGAAATGACGCTAAAAAATTATACAGCACATAAAGAAATTACACAAAAATATAAGTATAAATTACAAGGCACACGAAAAAGTTACATAAAAATTACATTGAAATATTACTAGAAATTACACTGAGAGTACGACAACAATTTCAAGGAAATTACACTAAGAAATAACATGGAAATTACACAGATAAATTACAGGAAGTTGCAAGGAGATTACGCAGAGAAGTAACACAAAAAATACTGAGCGTATTAAGAGTTCGTATTGGCTTGGGAGGAACTAAAACTTGTGGTTCAAATTTAATGCATACATAGTCAAATGTATGGTCCTAAATCTCGAGTTACCTCGCCTAGTAATACCCTTGGCATGTCTATTTACTTATTTATTCATTTTGAGTCCGCTTCTGCCGTCTCTCTGTGACGCTCATGAGGATACCTAATGACCGTATCTGTGATACGAGTTTCACCAGTGCACAAGTACAAGAATGTTTTAATCGCGGGTACTGTCAGGATGGATCTATTTGTTGAGCATCCACATCTGGACAATTTATTCAGGAAAATATTGAATCCAGTCATTTTCAACGGGCCGTATGCACTACATAGTTATCAAAAAGACACCCGTAACACGTACACTTGGAAAATTGCCTGATGCTCGCAGTCTCCCGATCGTAACGTAATAGCCTTGTATGTACTGAACTGGAGATGTACACCAATAATTATTGTACACCTACTCGCTCCTAGTGTTACGATTAGTTTTAATTTTTGTTAGTAAAATGTGATATGTTCTCGGCTTCTTGATGCGGAAGTTCAGCTTTGGTTCGATCGCCGCTAATTCAATGATTCTGTTTAATTAATTGCGACCAAATTCAACATTTTCTCAGCTTCTTAATGAGAAAATTCAGCTACGGTTCGATCGCTGCTAGTAGTTCAGTGATGTGGTTTAACACATTAGCTGCGGCGGGTTGAATTGAAGTACAATAAAAACTCAAATTACAGCTAATTTTAGAGATCAATTTTGAAAAGCAAACATTTAAATCAGTGGTGCCTTCATTTAGTTTTCATTAAGCATTTAGAAAAATAGAGTTAGGGACGGCAGGTCGGTCAGCGGCATTATGAAAATTCCCTCAATGACCATCGATGGGTCCCTTTGCACGAAACGTGATAATTCATTGGAACAAAATTTGATTTTTCCTAGGCTTTTTATTCAGGAAATTAAGCTTTAGCTTTGTGAGATGGTGCGGCTAGAATTGTGACTGCGCTTGACATGTCTATAAATGACCACAGTTGTTCTTTCCTCACTAGCTATGTTTTTGCCCGATCCTCTGACCCATGTTTGAAGTATTTTATTGTTTTAAAAAGTAACACGAGAAAGTTGGAATAAAAAACTGACCCTGGTAATCACGGTAGAGGAAACAAGGTAGGTTCAAGCCAGTTTTTTTTGTCGACTGTGTGGGTGTGCTGACGTCACGGCAAAGAACCAATAGCAGCACTCATTTTGCATCTGGTAGCACTGCTACCCCTAAGTCTGGCTCCACTATTGGCCCAACGACATGGCGTTTTGGTGACGTCATTCAGTTAGTTTGAAATAAAGCCTTTCTATTGGCTAGCCGAACCAGAGGAGGTGTATTTTCTCCCATAGAAATGACCCTACCTTGTTTCCTCTACCGTGGTGGTAATTGAGAAGCACTCGGAGAAGGAAATTTTTTCCTGTTGTATTGTGGATACGATATGTTACAAATGTCGATTTTATGATGAACAGATTGAGAAAAATTAGTTTTCACAGGCAACCGTGAAAAGTGATACAGCGAATTGAAATGATTTTGAAAGATGAGCTAATAACGTTACTAAATATAATGTTAAAATATTTTCACATGAATAACAAGCAATTTTGTTTAAGATTTCCAAGTGGCTACCTCCAACATCGACAGTTTTGAAGTCTTTTCAGAATATCAGAATATTCCAATACTGAACGGAATTTTGTCTCGCGGAACTTTGATTTCGTGAGCTATCGCTGCCTGTAGATCTCCGATACTTGACCTGGAAACATATCGCGCCAGACTCAAGCGAACATCGAAAGGTATACAATGTTACACCATTTTGCTAGAACCTCAGATAGTCAGAATCATGGGCAGTGATGAATTTGATAACTCCTGGTTAGAGAAAACTCTCAAATGTTTGACAGTAACAGTCCTTGAGTTACAGTAACAGTCCAGTAACAGACATTCACGTCATTCGAAAAAGTAATGAGGCATTGCAATCTCCCGTGGTACATCAGGCTTTCGCTAAGAGCGTTGGTGGTGTAATTTATGAGAATTGCTATTAGAGAGTTTTCAAAAATTTGGTTTATAAAACGATCTCGATCAATGAAAGTGTACTTACTTCATCAATGCTGGTCAAAAAATCTCTTGGAATAATTTTTGTGTAAAGTTACGGCTTTAACTTTTTTCCCGGTTTCATGATACCTCACACCCCCCTTCACCCTCTCTAGGTATGTACTTAAAATTTTCTGTCAATGTTTTTTCAGAGGTACAGAGTCCTAGAATCATTATTAGCTTTCATTTCACTGAGGTTTAACACAGCTGCATCTTTTTCGCCTATCCCTCCATAGAAGAAATTATCCTGGTCCATCAGGCTGCAGGTCGTCTAGTTTATGACAAAAGTGAGGGCTGACTTTGCTCTACCATCGTTCTCTGCATTCTCCTTGCGATAACAAAGTCTTAAATTAACCTGCACAATTGTGTTTCATACGATCAAGTAGTCATGCTGTAGACAAACGCACATTTATTTCAACCCAATTTGTGCTTTCAAGGAGAATTATTATCATTGCAAGGAGAAGAACTCGTGATTTCTGGGGCAATTTGAATCATCGTTGAAGCAATGTAGTATATACTTATTTGCAGCTAATTCAGGTTTTTAATTGCACGGAAACCACAGTTCTAATTTCCCAACACCATGGACCTCAAGATATCGATCTCTCGAGGAAGATGAATTTTTCCAATCCAAAATAGATGGAAGCATTTCGCTGTAACTGGAAACACTGTCGATGGATCAGATGGCATTGGGTGGGTAACGTGCCTAACGTACTTAAAACTTGCAATACTTTGAAATTATGGTTACGAACTGGAATAATTTTTGTCTTTCAACACACACTGGACAAAATAATCTCACAAGTACCTTTTAAAGTTTGGTCAAATGAGAACGCTTTCCGTACAGTCCTTTTCTGTTCTGAAATATTTTATTGTTACATCACAGAGGCAAGCCCAGACATTGGGATTACACGGTTTTCCCCCTCGATTTATAACACTTTTCTCACTAGCATACATTAATTTTGCAGTTCAGAAATGACCACCGTATTAGCAAAGTAGCCCAGTACTCGACCAGGCGTTAGCTAGATTACCTCCTACTATCCTTCCTCTCTTTGGAACGCCTCTGTGGCGGTTAGGGAGGCCCAAACTAACATCTGATCTAATCTCCCACTATCCGCAGTAGTCGCTCTCTACTCTCACATTTGAAGTGTTAGCTCTCTTGTGAAATCTTTGCTCTCTTCTTGGGGGATTAGCTCGATCATTCCTTAATACTTGAGGCATTAATTAGCAGAATTTTCCAGGTTTTCCTTGTAATGACGCTTCGAATTTTGTGTGCAGCACTCACTGCCATCAATTATGCATGTATCACTCACCACCATCAACATGTATCACGTATCGCTCACCACCATCAATTTAGCATGTATCGCTCACCACCATCAATTTAGCATGTATCGCTCACCACCATCAATTTAGCATGTATCGCTCACCACCATCAATTTAGCATGTATCGCTCACCACCATCAATTATGCATGTATCACCCACCACCATCAACATGTATCACGTATCGCTCACCACCATCAATTTAGCATGTATCGCTCACCACCATCAATTTAGTATTTATCACTCTTCACAATCAATTATGTATGCATCACTCAACGCCATCAATTTTGCATGTATCATTCACCGCCGTGAAAAGTTTTCACGAGGTTTAACTAAGACAGTTCCTTCACGCGCTGTTCTTCAAACCATAAGAAAAATATTAACAATTTATTATGTGCAATTCTCAGTTGTACAGTACTCCACAATTAAAGTTTGCATCCCGGGATCCCGAGTGATTTAGGGCTGAAATTTCCGATCCGGGAATTCCTTTTTTCTCTGGAATTCCAGGGATTCTAAATGGTAAACATATTTCAAGATACTAGTGAAAAAATAACTTAAAATCATGCTGTTTCCCTGGAACTCCTGAGACTCTAAATAGTATACATATTTCAAGTTTTTTGTGAGAAAGTAACTTAAAGTTATGCTGCTTCCCGGGAATTCCTGTGATTCTAACGAGTATACATATTTCAAGATTTTAGTGAGAAAATAACTTAAAACCAAATTGTTTCTCTGGAGTTCCCGGGATTCTAAAAGTTACATATTTCAAGATATTAGTGAGAAAATAACTTAAAATCATGCTGCTTAATATGGTTAATCATTTAGTTCAAGTATTTCATCAATATATATTTTGTGGCTTGGTTTTGCAGGTAACAAGGAATAGACTGTAATAGATATGATGGTTACGGCCGATGTTGTAGAAACTAAAGCCTTTGTGTGGCGATACTATGTTAAAGATGCAACTGGAGAAAGTGCGAAGTGTATAGAGTGCGGCAAGAGTTTACTTTGCAAAGGCTAATCTACCAGTGGTTATTACGTCACCTAAAGAGTAAACACAACTTAGAGAAGCCTGAAACTGTAGACCCAGTTGCGTCAACTAGTAGCTGAGAAAAATTAATTCAAATTGGAACAAAGCGCCCTCATGCAAGGGACAGTAGAAGTGAAAGTACTAAACCTGAACAAACAAAAAGAACAAGTTTTGCGGAAGTGCGTCAAAGTATTCCGGAAGAACAAGTGACCAAGCTTGTAGCAGTTAATGGCGTGTCAGTAAATCTATACTATAATAAGAGCCACGTCCGTCCGTCGGTCGGTTTGTTCGAAGCCTCTCGACAGTGTGTGATGAAGCCTCTCGAAAGTGTGATCTGTGATACGGGCCGTGTGCACTCGACCTGATCAACTTTCGAAAGATTGATTTTTTTTTGTTTTATAGCCTTTCTTTCATTTCCCCTTCTTTCTCATTTCGAATAAAGAGGGGTGGACTAGTACAGTTAAAAAGAGTAAATTCATTAGGAATGCTTCTTAGACAAAGGTTTTTCGCTCCCTAAATCGCCAAATACTGCGATGTGCATGGGCAATAAACTACAATAGCATAATTGTAAAATTTTAAAAAATCCCGGGTTCCCGGGAATTCTCGGCATTGTCTTCCTGAAATCCCGGGATTCCGTGATTCCCATCTTGCCCTGGGATTACAAACCCTAGCCACAATGCACTCAAGAAGCTACGGTGTTAGAGTTGAAACTGGAATCAAGAAATTTAGGCGACTGATATTAAGGTCGTGATCCGGATCTGCTTGAACAATTTTCTGCCTGAGACTTTTTTTTTTTGAGGCAGTCTTGCAACGCTGATGCTGTTGCTGATTGTTGGTGAATTAGTGATGGTAGTAAAGAGGTATGTTAGTGGCTGGCGTTAGCCATGACAGGACTGTATACGAATTGGGTGTGAGAGGAACGTGTTTGAGATAGGTATTAGAAATGGGTCATATTGAGAGTAAAAAATCAAGGTAAGAAGTGTAAATTTTGGCAGTGAGCGTTAAATTTGGCTGTCAGAGAATGGTTTTGATAATTGGTGCTTGATCAGAGTTTTGTCAATGGCTGTCAGCTAAGTGTGCTGAAAATTGGAGTTAGAGATGGGTGCTGAGGATAAGGAGGCTAGACTTAGAACAAGTGTGACGTGAAGCAACAGTTAATAGATACCATTTAGATCTCAAGTCACCTTACGTTTTTAAAATAAAGAACGAAATATTCTAAGTTGAATTAACTTGTACAAAGTGGAATTTGTAAAATTCGACCGAATTTCAAGTCATAGATAGAGATTATTTGCTAATTAAAATTATTGGGTTGTATCTAAGACACCTCGTCGGTCTTATAATAAATTTCATTCGTGAATCTAGAAGTTAAGACCAAACTGCAAAAGTTGCATGAAACACAATGAAAATAACAGAATTTTCTAAACAGCACATCAGATTCTATCGATGTTTCCCTAATCATTTTTTGAGATGCGGTTTGAGGTGGTGACCTAAAATGTTACAGCACAGCAATGCCGAACTCTTGGTCTCGAAGTAACGGCATCATAGTGATGGCTTCGAATTCTCAGCGAAATGGATGCAGGCAAGCTCGCTCTGTACCACAATGTATCACAGTGAACGTTCAGGAAATCTCTAGCGTTGAAGATCAACACTGCACTCTGTATCTCAATACACCACGGGAAATTAGGAGGATGTGCGTAGTTTGACATTCAGTAATTAAAACATACACTAGCCATCTTATTATTTGTAAAATCGAGGACTGAGTTTCTCAAATCCTCTTTACAACGGCAAATAACAGTAAATCTCTGGCCTTAAAGCTCAGCGCGTTCAGTAAATCTCAGGTGTGGAGGCCAGTTCCCTCACTCTGTACCACTAAATACCAAGTTAATTAAAAGCGTCCAGTAAATCTATGACATTATAGCTCAACCCACACATGACACCATCACACCCCTCGGTGCACGTTGTTTCCTGCGTGACGTGAAGGTAGAACATCATACTTTAACGAGAGAGACCATGGTTCGAATCCAATCCTGCAACAGCGGTATTTCCGCCAGAGCATGCAGCTTCTCTGGTGGACATAGAGTACGGAGTAAGCGGTAGGAAAAGGTAATAGGGGAAATTTTTTACACTCTGCACATGTTCTCCGCTCTCTTTATTTTTACTGACTGTAGAAAATGGGAACTCATTATACACCGCAATTAAAATGGTGGGTGATCTGTATAAGTAAAAAAGATTTCTTCCTCCAAAACATACGTTCGGCCAATCATTCAGGGGTTTGAAAGTTATTGAAGTTCAACAGCTTTCACAGTACAGATGTCGTGCTCTGCACCCTCACACCACACTGCCGTCACTATCCCACACTCCTTCACTGCAACACACTGCTGTCACTGCAACACACTCCTGAATGATCTCTTTATTGTATGTAGTTAATTTTTAATGTTCTTGTGTGAGTAGAATGAACAAAGTTAATTTAATTAAAGGAAGGGTCGCTGCCACCAGAGACGTTTGTCTCAAATTTCGAGGATAAGTTATTGGATATTACAGTCATGTGAAGTTAGCCTCTTTAATTGTCTACATCAGGCATCGACTTCGCGACAATAATTAACAACTATCTTGGTAGCGTTGCCTGAGTTTCTAGGCACATGCATCTAGGGGTGGTTCTTGCGAGTGAGAGGTGAAAGAAACGACTCATGTATCTTCGTTAATTTACTTTGGTGTGAAGCAAATACTGAAGTGGACGGAGCACGCGTGGAACGGACACTCGGCCTTTTTGAATACTCGACACGGACCTCGACTACAGGAGCGCTTTATGACATTACAACCTTCGTAGTGACTCGGGCTGTGACCGCTTGAGTTGACATTCGATCCCTGTAGGATTAATTATCCCACAATCAAATGAATCAGGAATGCAAGCCCGCGATACGGTATCGGACCGACTCAATCCAACAAAACAAACCATGTGCTTAGATTTCGCTCCTCCGTCGCCGTGGGGTCGAAGAATTTCAGAGTTCCCACTCTCGTTTAGAACCTAAGTGACCCATCCGGCTCGCCTTTGACCGCTTCTTAGCACCGCTCGACCCGAAGTGATTTTTCCATGTCCTCCCAATAGACTCAGCCTGGACATCATCACCCCAGGATGGGGTTCGGGCAGGTAAAACGGAAGAGGACGCCTCTGAGCTGTCGCCCTGACCCCTTTCGGTGTACCATAGTTAATCCGAAAGGTCGGCTAGTAACGAGAGCTGCTTTTCTCTCCCATGCTTCATGATCGACGCAGAATTCGTCATAGTTAGTGCGGCCTGTTCGAAGCGAGGACCCAATCAGTGGTTTCTGCTTTATGGCATCATCATAAGGATCGAGCTATCGTCTGGCTCTTGCTCGTAAACACGCATCCAACCCGATCTACTTGTTTCCACGGCCATAAAATACAGCTAATTCTTAGTAGAAACACCCAAGTTAAGCCTCCCGCCAACGTGAGACCGAAATGGAATAAATCTGATATTATTCACTCCTTCACTTCTCCACCACACTGCCGCCACTGAAGCACCACATTGCCATCACTGCACCAACACACTACCCCCACTGCACCACCACCTCGCCTGCACTGCACCACACTTCACTGCACAAGCCGCCGCCGAGCCCAAACTTGATGCTCCCGAGAAGCTCCTGAGGAGCGTCTGCTCGCATGCATATTGCTCAAGTTCGGCCAACTCGCAAGTTTTACTCGCACTTGAGAACCGAGTAACTGCAGTGAGGTGAGCTGCCAACGGCAATGCAAGTACGCCTGAATTTGTGCTCCGCATTAACGCTCCTCAGACTTCTGAACTGCGAGCAAAACTTGTTCCAGTGTGAAGCAATTTATGCCAGGCCCAGGATTTGAACAAAATTACGGCACTGGCGCTTGAAAATCCTCGCCCTGAAGAAAAGCGTTCCCTGTTGGCTGCTGTTTCGGCGCTCCAAACTTGGGGTGCAATGATTTTAATCTGTTCTGAAATTGCTACTCGGTTACTGGCAGACGTTGTGCTACGCTGTCCTTACGTCATCTATGTGTATGATGTTCATGCTGTTACTTACGTTTGGCAGATGTATCTTTTTTGACACATGTGTCTTTTCTTGATAGATCTATGTATTTTTGACAGATGCATCTTTTCTTGGCAGATCAATGTATTTTTGACAGATGTGTCTTCTTTTGATTGATGTATCTTTTCTTGACGAATGTATTTTTTCCGTGACTAGTTTATTTATTTTTAACGAATGCATCTTTCCTTGATAGAAGCGCATTTTTTTTACATACATACAGCGGGGAGCAAAATAATTCAACACGTTGATTAAATCGCCAGCTTCCACACTTCTAAACCAGTACAATTACGAAAATTGGACTATATAACAAACAATAGTACAAAAAGGTTAATAATATGTCTAAAACCTAAAAATATGTAATAGAAAAAATATATAGGAACATCTAAATATTAATACGCTTACGATTATCGTACGTACCTGTGCGTCACACCCTTCAACAGCATTGCTGTATCTATGATTCGGGTTGGCTCGCGTCAGGTCGAGTTACATTAGAGGGAGAGTGAGAGACAGGGAGAGAGAGAAAGAGGGAGTGAGGCTAAGAAGGAAGGGAGAGAGGGGGGAGAAGACAGAGGAAGGGGCGGTGAAAATTATTTTTTTTTTTTAATTTTTTGAATAAGATAGGTTAGAATAAGATAGGCTAGTATGTGTTATGTTAGGATGGGTTAGTTTAGAATATGTTGTTAGAATTTGTTATGTAATGTTGACCGAATTTTTTCACATGTCCACCAAGCCTAACCATGACATTTGTTAAAGTTAGGTTAGAATAGGATAGGATAGGTTAGGTTATTAAGATATGTTTGGTTAGGATAGATTTGATTAGCACAGGTTAGGACAAAATTGGTTAAAATATGTTAGGTTGAGTTAGGTTAGGTTAGAATATGTGATTTAAAAATTGTTTTGTAATGTTGACCGAATTTTTTCACGGGTCCACCTAGCTTATTGACGACATTGTTCGTGAAATTTCCACAGGTCTTGCTAGTGTGTAATAAATACGTGAACAAAAGTTTACAATACCCGACTTTTTTCTCGAAAGTATACAGCAAAATAAATGTTGGATTATTCCAGAATATTCAAATACATTCTACTATTTGGCAACCGAACTTTCGTCAGCATTCGTCTCCATAAACGTGTCATTGGTACATTGCTAATTTGGGAAAGGTGGTAAGCACGGGTAAGAATAAGATTATCAGCCAAGACCTTCGCATACGTATTGTGGAGCTCCATAATGAAGGTTTGGAATATCGGAAGATATGTGCACAACTGCGTGTTCCTAGTGCCGAGGTTGGAATCGTTATACGTAAGTGGAAATGACGGAACACGACTCTCAGCAAGCCTCGAACTGGTTGTTCATGGAAGATTAATGACCAAGCTGTTCGAAAATTGGTCCGAACAGTAGTTCTGGGGCCTTAAACTACTCGTGAAGAATTTAAGGGTGATCTCAAGGCATCTAGAATAGAAGCCAGCAAACACACGATCAGCAGGGTACTACACCGTGAAGGTCTTCGCTCCCACACCCCTCGTATACACCTCTCCTCCAGAAACGTCACGTCAAGGCCAGGCTGAAGTATGCCAATGACCATTTGAACAAGCCAGCAGCGTTTTGGAACTCAGGACTGCGGTCAGATGAAACTAAAATTGAACTATTTGGGAGAAAAAGCACGAACCATGTTTGGAGGCAACAAAATGAAGTGTGTAGGAGTATAAACCAAAGAGCACCACACCCACTGTTAAGATTGGAGGTGGCTCAATCATGGTGTAGGAATGTCTCAGCTCATCAGGGGTAGGTAAACTTCACATCATTGAAGGAACCATGAATGTCAGGGAGAGCAACAACTCCTACCTTCAGCTCGTTTGTTAAAATTAAAACGTAGATGAACCTTCCAACAAGACAATGATCCAAAGCTTACTGTAAACGAAACCAAGGAATGGTTGAGAATGAAGTACATAAACATTTTAAAATGGACATGAATCCGATCGAAACTTGTGGAGGGAATTGAAATTGAAGATTCAGAAGAAAAGTCGAAACTAACATCACTGAACTCAAAGAAACATGCATTGAAGATTGGAATAAGATTACACCCGAAACTTGTAAAAGGCTGGTAGTGAACTACTCTAAGCGTCTCGAAGCCATAATTAATAATATCGGCTCTGCAACGAAGTATTAATGTACAGTACGTATATCTTGAAATGTGTTGTAAACTTTTATACACGTATTTATTATGCAGGTTCCTATATACTTTTTCTAATAAATACCTGTAGATTTGAATTGATTCTTAATCTTTTGTACTGTCGTTTATATGTATTTCAATTTTCGTAATTGTACGTGGTTTATAAATGGGGAATCTCGCGATTTAATTAACGTGTTGTATTATTTCGTTCCCCGCTGTATCATTTTTGACATATGAATCTGTTTTTGATGAATATGTCTTTTCTCGAAAGACGCATCTTTTCTGGATAGATGTATATATATCCTTGACAGATATGTTCTTTCCGTGACTGCTTCATATATTTTTATATCTGTATATTTTTTTGACCAAAGTGTCTTTTCTGGACAAATACATCTTAATCGTATATATCTTTAACGTATTTCTAAACTTTAACTAAATAATTTTACAAAGAGGCTGAAATGACAGAATTTGAGGACATGTATGACGAGTAATATGAAGTCTGAATGGAAGCGATATTCCACTTCTAATGTGTATGAGACAAAATGATACATATAACTTCGAATACCGCACGGACCTCACAGATCGGCATGTCTAAGCATATAATTAGAAAGCTAAACACGTTTTATTGCTTCTAGAGTTGACTCGTGGAGAACGTCATCACAAAGTTTCTTTGTAGCATTTCTGTATAAAAAGCACACACGCTTTTGAATAAATATTCATTTCCTGCAAGCTTCCGGCTACAAACTTCAGCTTTGTCCATGAAATTTTTCCAAGGTTCTTAACTCATAAATCGCAACGATAAAAATACTTTGATTGTCAGGAACATGTTTTATGTACGACACAGCGAGCTGTACTAACATTCAAAAAGAATAAAGAACACTAAAAGTATGCGCAACAGCTCGCAGAAAGATAAGACTGGCTTCTCTTAGATTAAGGAAATCAGATCAAGCTGCTTAGGCTTTCACTGTTTTCCAAGTTTACCACAGGGTTCCGTAATTTAATCATTATAGCCTCGACAGTGCCGAGGCCGAGTACGTTGTTAAAGGATTGAATCACTTTAATTAATTTTTAATGATTTCGAAGGTTGATGTTCATGCAATAGTTAATGCTGCAATGCTATTAGATACTATTTCAATAAAATGTATGCTCCTTACATCTTGTTTTGAGATTGTCCGTCACGGAAGCAATGAAGGGAGCTCTAGAGATACATACATAAGTAACAGCACTACAACTTCTGTGCTATTGAAGTGGAGCACAGCTCTGCAGTTCAAGATTTCGGGTCTTTTTGTTCGAGTAGAAAAATTTGAGTATCCCTAAATTAATTTAAAAAATATCGAAACGGACTTTTATATTCGTTAGGTTAAGGCTCAAATATTTGCTTTAAGGTAGGTTTTAGGAGCTTACTGTCTTGATCAAAGTAGAGAGATTAGGCAACTGAATGCAGAACTCAATATTATAAGAGAATTTGGTTTAATTAAGGGATTCAGCTAGTAAATTGGTATTTATATTTTTTTACTAGCTTCTTGAGGTATTTCATATTTAGAAAAACCTGCTTGTGTTTTTCCGAATATGGGTGAGTTGAATCCGAATCAGTGTAATTATTTATAGTTCTAAAATTGAGCAAAGTTTTGAGTACTGAAATTTATGCAGCAATGGAACAAGAGATTCAAAAGACGTATACGTACAAGGATTTTGGCAAAAACATTTCTTTTTACTCGAAATTCTGAGTATGTGCGTAGTTTGACATCCAGAAATTGAAACATTTAGCATTTGTAAAATGGAAGACGGAGTTTCTCAAAGCTTGTCCATAAAATGGTAAATTTGAGAACAGCAAAAGTATTGTCGCCGTTTCTTAATTCAGCACAAAATTTGACTATAAATCGGCATTGAGAACTAAACTTTCAGCGAACAAAACTCCCCAACGTGGGACCCTGTGAAGAACCCATCGAGACGCCATCAACTTGAATGAAGGTCTGCCCTTTGAAGACAAATGGAATTTCCGCGGTGCGCGTCGCGGGTGCTGGGGTAGGATTGTCGCCGTGAGCAGTAGCTCTGGCATGCATAGATGTGAGTGTGATGTTGTGTGAGTCGGATGGATGTGTCAGTGATGCTGTTAGTAGTGTCGGTGGAATTTCCGTGGTGCAGGTCTCGAGGTGCTGGGGTAGGATTGTCGCCGTGAGCAGTAGCTCTGGCATGCATAGATGAGAGTGTGATGTTGTGTGAGTCGGATGGATGTGTCAATGATGATGTTAGAAGTGTCTGTGAAGTTGACTTGTTTTGTCTTGCAATGCGATACAATGAGAATCAACTCCGCAGTTATATTTTAAATGTAATACGAGTTTCTATTCAGAATATACAGTGGTCGCAGTGGTCAAACAAGGTCAAATTTTCTCCTCAGAACGTGTTCTGAACGACGTGTAAAATAAGATTTAGCTGATCTGCTCAATATTTTGGCCCTGCTATAACTTACTAACGCATGGTTATAATGTTTTCCACAATCCGAAGTTTACTCAATATATCAACAATGTAATCGAATAGATTGTTTCATTCGGTCATAACAATGGCAGTGATATTGAGAAATACTCAAGCACCTGGAAGAAATGAATAGGGTGCAAAAACTTTAAGATTCGAAATTCAATGTGTTCAATGATGCATTAATAAAACAGAGCAGGATATTGATCCCAACTTAAGGTTTGCATTGTACTGTGCAATTGGTCCGCTTCACTTAGTAAAGTTATTAGAATTCCAAACTCAGAACGTGTTCAGAGTTGTGAGCCAAATTCATCACATGAAATCGAACAAAAAATGAATACATATTCGGCTCAAAACAATTGATTTCAGTGAAAAGCGTTACTCTTGATAGTTATTGCACTACTGGAATATCATATTTTTGTCCATAAATACCGTTGTTTTGTCAAATGACAACAATTAGGACAAATCACTGCATTATACGATGGTCTCGTGAGGAATGCACTATCAGCTGTCGTGAACTTCGGAATGCCGTACATCTTCCTATGTCACCACGCAGCTCTACTAATTAATGCAGATCATTAATGCTCGAGTAATGCACTATCAGCTTCGGTGAACTACGTGCTGCCCTTCACATTCCAATGCTCGCCTCCCGCAGAGCAGCTCTATCCACTATCCAGTAATGCAACATCAGTGATGCATTATCGTTGACTTCACTTCCGTGATGGTCTCGATATTCTAAAACTCACCGTGCAAATACTAAGTCTATTTAGTAGAGTAATATTAATGCACTATCGTTGACTGAAATTACGTGATGCTCTTGATATTCCGACACTCACTTCGCAAATTGTAGGCCCATTCAGACGTGCACTTTCAGTTATGCATTAATTTCAGCACTCACCGTGCAAACGACAGCCCTATTCAGTAGTACACTACCAGTGAGCCATCACCTCTGTCGTGCACTGCGTGATGCCCTTGATATTCCAATACTCACCTAGTAATCAGCAGGTTTATTCAATTCCAGAGATGGGATGTAGAGAAGGGAGGGCATTTCAAAAAGAAACGAAATTTTCGCCGAAATACAGCGCTACCTTCATCAGCTGCAGCAATGGAGCTGTCACAGATAATTTTCTTTACTGTGCGGACCTTCTTCCAGCTCGGTGCTGGGCCTAACATTTCAGTGTGGACCAATTCTCAAGAGTGGCCCGTTTTGTTGGGTACCTGTTTCGTAACGAGATTTGTAATATGATACATGTTTAACACTTTTATTGCGGCTGGTAAAACTGAAGTTTAATTTTCAACTCAAATTTACAGTCAATTGTAGTTAGCAATGTAAAAAATAGCACATAATATTTAAATCGTGCTCTCATTTAGTTTTGATTTGGTATTGATGAAAAGTGATTTTGTGACTGCTGGTTGGTGGGCAGCATTATAAAAACTATGTCAGTGACCACCGGTAGCTCACGTCGCAGTCAAAGCGTTAATTGTGGAGGATACTTGTTTATTAACAGGCCTTGGCGTACAGTCTTGAAGGAGATGCGTCCGATGGAGTAAGAAATAAGCTGTCGATGCGTGCTCCGAAATATCGAATTTGGGTAATATATTACAAGAAAAGTTAACAAAATAAAAAGGTATATGTATCTGTATTCCAATAGAGTTATATTTTATTTCATTTATCTTCAGCTGGGGTATAGAAGTTTTTTATTTCTCATTTGGAACATTCAAAACAGCATCATTTTTGTGTCGAATTCATCAAACAATCAAGTGCGTTAAGTTTAAATTTCTTTTATTAACCGTCTCTTGCTGACAAAAACCATTCGTGACACTGATGTAGGGATGGGAAACTGTCAAAAATGAATAGTTGCTTATTTAATTGTAATAAATGAAGTATCCCGCAAATAGGCCGGAAGAAGGGAGAGACTGGGACACCAGCACGTCTTTAGCGCCTCTCCAGCACCGTCTCACGATCACTGTCACGGAAGAACAAATAATTAATAATTTATGGAAATAAGTCTTTAATGACTGCTTATAAATTTGTACGTTATGAAAGACTGCTTACGTAAATTTGAGAACTGCGACGCAAGATTAAAGGTATTGGTGAGCACGTTGTCAGTCCTGCAGAAAATAATGCAGGGTTCCGAGAGTTCAGCTTTCCTGATTACTAGGAATAGCTGTCAAAGACTAATTTATTTCTGGTGTGAGTAAGTGTGCTAAATCCAAAGTTAATTTAGTAATTTTAAATCATAGTAATAAACTATTATATTTAGCACTAGTTTTAAATACAAGTACACAGAATTTAACAATAGAAGTAATTTAAATAGAAATTTGAAGTAATAATAGCAATCTAAATTTAAAGTACTAATTCAGTCAATTCTGGTAAACTTCCGTAAATATAAAATCTCCCATTATTTCTGAGGTAAGTGAGGCAGGCTTCTTAGAGCTGCAACTGACATCACTAACGTAAAGTTGCGGCGCTAACCATTACGGTGACTCACATCAGTTAAGCAGCCGAGCTCGAGTGGCAAAGCAGAAGCGAAGCGCAGGGAGGCATCAGGTCTGCAGAGAAGTCTAGTCCCTCTCGTACAAGGAGAGATGCAGTACGGATGATGGCAACCAGAACACCGGCCACAATCAGGAGTAGATCTTACAGTAGACCCAATAAATTGAAGAATAGTAAAAACGGTCAGGTCAGGTGAAACGCTGGTGCGCAACGACGCTGATGCTGTCGCAGAAACTACAGAAGTTGCTTTTTCTTCGGTGTATTTAAGGAGGAGAAAACTTCATTGTGAAGAACACCGAATGGTTGACTTTTTCATTGAATAAATTTTAGTGAAATATTACTTCAATTTAATTGTCTGTATTTTTAATGGAGATCTTATAGAAAAAATTATTAATAAAGGCGAGTAAATACACGTAAATTCAATTAGTGGAAAGATAAGGCGTTTATTCTCGGGAGAAATGTCAGCGACATTTGAACGAAAAGCACAATAAGTTAATGTTAAGGGCAACAAAATTAATAACTCTTCAGAACTGCACTTCTGGGAGACAGGCGGGTGTTCGACTTGAGGTCTGTGACGATGCCGTCATAAGAAGCACTGCACCCGCGCTCTGTTGAATTAGTTATAGTTTAAGATAGTTTTAATTATACGTCAAGTATAAATGTCTTGCTTATAGAAAGTTATAGTTAATAGTTTTTAAGTTATAAGTTATAGTAATAGAATGCATGGGGAAACGTTGTCCTAAATACCCAGCTCACGGAATGGCTAGTCATTGGTCATGAAACTAAAGTCTACGAACCTCCAAAGTACCAGTGAGCCACAGGACGTGCCGCGAAGCGCAGTCAGGCGAGTGGACGGGTGAGCGGTACATGCAGCAGCAGGGAAGGCGCCTTAGACTCTCATCTCACGTCCGTACGACCATCGATAGAAGGGAAGCCAAGCGGACGAATACCACCAGCGCCCCTGAGTTGGTTGCAGGGGAGGTTGCGCAGGGCGTCCAAATGAAGGCTGCGTAGGCTTAGTTTATGTAAAGTACAATTTAGTAGATGGGTGAAGTTGGCAGGTTAAGAGTTGGAGGCGATCTCATCTGGCATCCAGAAAATTTGAGAGGAAGTGCGGCTTGGCTCGAAAGGCGCGTTCATTAGGTTGTATTCAAAGACATGTAAACTATAGTCCACAGAAACCAAAGACAAGCCACCGATAGAGCTGGGTTAAATTATTGAATTTGATAAATTCTCTATAACGGCTTCTCTATAAATTTGATTTCAAGTTCTGACGTGTTACTTATAGTTTAGCATTAATTAAATTTAGACTTAAAATTAAATTCAATAGCAAGAAAGGTTAAAGTTATTATACATGTAACTAATACAGGAAATCTTGTAAATTTATTGTACAAATCATTATAAAAAACGTTTGCCATAGAGAAGTAGGCGTAGAAAAATAGCAGTTTTTCTACCCATGCTTACTTTGTTTTTTCGCCTAATTTTAAGATACCTCAAACAACTCTCATCATATTCATCCTGAATAACTGATTTATTAAGTTTATGTTCATTATTGATCAATAACTCACTCATTAATACCACCACATGATCTTGCCCTATTTGCCTGCTCATCGATTCTTAACTTTGACATCACGGCAGTCGGTCCATGCAACGTTTGAGTCGCTTGTGTTCACTCTCAGGTGTTCTCCCTGCATCCAGTCTAACGGTCACCCATCACAGGACGACCGTGTAATGTATTTCCAACTCCCCCTCCCCCCCCCCACATATCCACCACACATCCCCACTGTGTCCCCCAGCCCCACACGTCTCCCCCACCTGGCCGTGTGTCCCACACACATCCCCATTGCGTCCCCCAGCCCCNCACACGTCTCCCCCCCCCACCTGGCCGTGTGTCCCACACACATCCCCACTGCGTCCCCCAGCCCCACACGTCAGCCCCCACACGGTGACGAGGGCTGCCTTGAGGCTGTGTCACGAGACGTGCATGCTCAGAGCTTATGCTGCAAACGTCCACTTGGAGGAGTTGAAATTCACTTGTACGGTGTGAGAGGAAAGCAGAAAATAAGAGATAAATATACATACACAGCACAGGAAAGTAAAAGAGAGATGAAAATAGAAACAGTGAGTGTTCTAGCTCTTTCCACCATGCGTTCGTTCGTTGAGGCGTGCAGGGTATCTTGATTCGTTGAGGCCCATTCGTGCAGGGCACTGTTATTAAAATGTCCATGGTGGCCAGCAAACCGGCGCAGCTTGCCGGCTGCTTCACCTCTCCGAGACGTTGTATCGCGTCACCCTCCAGTTTATTCACAAAACCCCGCTCTGTTGCTGCGCTCTGCTTCTATAGGTACGCGTCTTTCTCCTCTCGAAAGTTCCAGAACCTTCCTCTAATACTGGCGTCTCGCTCTCTGATTGGTTAAATTTTCTGACACGTCACAATTTTGAACGAAGGGAACATGTAGCACATGGTGAATTTAGATGCACGTGTTTAAGCCCTTGCTCGTACTTGCCTCTCCCTCTTCGCGGCAAATTTCCGGGTGCCTATTGGTTGTCGTGATGCGGCTCTCCTACCTTCACTCCCCCCAATTTACCCCCAATGTCGCTCTCCACCGATTGTAACCCACGCTTTAGCAACGTCGTAGTTTCCCGCACTTTTCGCATTGTTAGATTTCTGTACAAATTATACTTCCTCACAGCGGCAGCTTATGCCCTCAGTGATGATTCTAAAATAATTTAGGGCATTTAAAAAAAAAATTTGCGACGAACCCGCCATTAACACTGACGGCGAGGCGCTGCTTGCTCGCACGCCACAGTCGCCACATTTGGTGGTGACTTGTTGAGCCGGTCAAGCGAGACGGATGGTGCGGCAATTGTGAAATTATAGGGGTTGGTGTTGGGGGGGCTGGGGTTGAGGGGGTTAGGGTTGAGGGGATTGGGGTTGAGGGGGTTGTGTTTCAGAGGATTGGGGTTGAGGGGGTTGGGGTT
>JACJUY010003617.1:4506-20038 GCA_014220935.1 Platorchestia sp. MABIK
TCGCATTTTCCCCCTAGGAGCGCTAAGTTAAGGTAAGAAACAAGGTTCACTCAGCAGCACACTTCACCAACACGTTAACTGCAGAGTGTTCAACTGAAGCTCAATATTCAACTCAGATTTAAGTTAAGTTTAGAGACCAATTTTGAAAATCACGAACGCTGAATAGAATACGCATACATTTAGTTTTCATCGAGTATTTATGAAAATTGAGTTTTTGACTGCTGGTCGGTCAGCAGCATTGTGAAAATCCCCTCAGTGACCACCGGTGGGTCCCTTCGCAGTCTAAGTGTTGCCTGCTCACCCACTCAGCCCTGCTCACCCACTCAGCCCTGCTCACCCACTCATCCCCGCTCACCCACTCATCCCCGCTCACCCACTCATCCCCGCTCACCCACTCATCCCCGCTCACCCACTCAGCCCCGCTCACCCACTCAGCCCTGCTCACCCACTCAGCCCTGCTCACCCACTCAGCCCTGCTCACCCACTCAGCCCTGCTCACCCACTCAGCCTTGCTCACCCACTCAGCCCTGCTCACCCACTCACCCACTCAGCCCTGTGGATGAGCAGGGTGAATGGATGAGTGGATCAGTTGAGCCATCACTCAGCCACCAACATCAGGTCACGCCGTGCCCCCATCCGTCCCCCGAACCAAAGAAGGCATCCGCGACACGAGCGCCTCAATAACGCCAGCCTCGGCACGCGTCCGGCACACGTGCGCATGTGGAATGCACGTGGGGCACACGTCCGGCACACGTGCGCATGTGGAATGCACGTGGGGCACACGTCCGGCACACGTGCGCATGTGGAATGCACGTGGGGCACACGCGAGCACGTCGGCGACATGTGGCTGAGTGTGCCAGTGATACGCTCGTAATTTCACCTCATTATATGTAGTAAAGGAAGACGGAGTGTTTCAGAGTCACGTTCATTATTTAGCAACGTTCCAGGAAATGAAAATGTAGTGAATAAGTGCCATAGCGTATAAATATCATGACCTACGGAGGCATGGGCATTTCAAATGAGGGCCCGGACACTTGCGACCTGCCCTACAGGGGAGCATCGACAGCCTCTGCATGCAGCGGTTGCACGGGCGGTGTTGGGAGGCCTGGCGACTGGGGGGGAGTGAGGCTTGCGTTCTGTCGGCGCACTGGGCAGCGAATGGGCATAAAAGGAAAGGCTGATGGGCAGAGAAGGAAAGGTTAATGGGCAGAGAAGGAAAGGTTAATGGGCAGAGAAGGAAAGGTTAATGGGCAGAGAAGGAAAGGTTAATGGGCAGAGAAGGAAAGGTTAATGGGCAGAGAAAAAAAGGTTAATAGGCAGAGAAGGAAAGGTTAATGGGCAGAGAAGGAAAGGTTAATGGGCAGAGAAGGAAAGGTTAATGGGCAGAGAAAAAAAGGTTAATGGGCAGAGAAAAAAAGGTTAATGGGCAGAGAAAAAAAGGTTAATGGGCAGAGAAGGAAAACGCAATGGAAAAGGAAAGAAAGGCTAATGGAGAAAGAAGGATAAGCTTCTGGAGAATGAAGGAGAGACTCATGAAGAAGAATGAAAGTAAGGAAGGAAGGAGGGAAGGCAGGAAGGAAGGAGGGAAGGCAGGAAGGAAGGAGGGAAGGCAGGAAGGAAGGAGGGAAGGCAGGAAGGACGAAAGGAGGGAAGGCAGGAAGGAAGAAAGGAGGGAAGGAGGGAAGAAAGAAAGGAGGGAAGGAAGAAAGGAGGGAAGAAAGGAAGGAAGGAGGAAGGAAGGAGGGAAGGAAGGAGGGAAGGAAGGAGGGAAGGAAGGAGGGAAGGAAGGAGGGAAGGAAGGAGGGAAGGAAGGAGGGAAGGAAGGAGGGAAGGAAGGAGAGCCACAGCAGGAGGAGCCAGCGGAGGGGCCAGCGGAGGGCCCAGCGGAGGGGCCAGCGGAGGGCTCAGCGGAGGGGCCAGCGGAGGGCCACAGCAGAAGGGCCCCCGTGACGTCATCGCTAAGTCCACGGTTGAATGAAGCGCGCCAAGCCGGGACGTGTCTTGGTTGGTTTGTTGCCGCTATGTCAAGTGTACATGGCAGGTATACATGTCAGGTGTACACGGCAGGTATACACGGCAGGTATACACGGCAGGTATACACGGCAGGTATACACGGCAGGTATACACGGCAGGTATACACGGCAGGTATACACGGCAGGTATACACGGCAGGTATACACGGCAGGTATACACGACAGGTATACACGACAGGTATACACGACAGGTATACACGACAGGTATACACGACAGGTATACACGACAGGTATACACGGCAGGTATACATGGCAGATATACATGGCAGGTATACATGGCAGATATACATTGCAGGTATACATGCCATTAATATGCCATGAAAAAAGTCAATGAATAAAAATATAAGGAACGTTTGACCTCCGGGGTCAATATCAACCAGGACGTGGGAAAGGGACCAGTGAAAATTTTCATTGTTTCTTTTCCCAAGTTTTCCTGAAAAGCCTCCAAATGCAATAACACCTCCCAATAACAGGTACAACAACACCAGCCCCACAGAGCAGCAGGTACATACCACCACCAGCAGCAGCAGCAGCAGCAGCAGCAGAGCGACAGCCCGCACAAACCTGCAACAACAAAATCCGTTACGGTAAGAGTAGTTACTATCTGAAAAATGCAAACAGAAAAGGAGTTTATAAACCGTAACTTAGAGAAGAAGCAACTTGAGTTTGAAAAGTTGTAAGTTGAGGTCGAGAAGTTGCGTGGAACTTGAGTTAGAATTCCAAGGTGACCTTGTAAGCAGGACGGTTGAGTGCAAGGCGTATTTGAATCGGAAATTCCGCCGTTATGACATCACCCTGAATGTGACACATCACACACCCTACATGACACATCACACCCCCAATATGGCACATCACACCTATATGGCACATCACACCTCCTATTTGGCACATAATACCCAACACGACACATCACACACCCAACACGACACATCACACACCCAACACGACACATCACACACCCAACACGACACATCACACACCCAACACGACACATCACACACCCAACACGACACATCACACACCTAACACGACACATCACACCGAGATAAGCTATAGACATGATCAATTCATCAATAAAAGTCTTTCTATAAAATAATAATTACACTGTGTGTACAGACTAAATAATTACAGATAAAATAGCCCCTCAAGTAATCAAGTCTGTGGACTAAATTGCTCATTAATCTATTTATATAGCTGTAGTACAGGGATTTAATTGCAGACAATTGCGAAGCTGTTCACAAAATGGCCTCCACTTAAATTATTGAAGTCAATCAACGTTGATTTTCAGGTGCTGAACTTGATTGAACTTGAACGTGATTGCAGCAGCAACAGCAACGCGATATTACCGTGGCGCAGTGAGTGTGACGGATAACGACGGCGTCACAATAACCGCCTCAATAACAGCCAGCGGACACCCAAATAACGGTTCACCTCATGTCTCGAAAAAATAATTGGAATATTAATGTGCCGCCGCAACGACGCATAACGGTGCTATTTTGTCACTTTATTTGATGGTGTTATTTTGTGTTCTTATTTAACAGTGTTATTTAATTATTTTGTGTTCTTATTTAACAGTGTTATTTTATTATTTTATTTGACGGTGTTATCATTTTATTTCAGTGTTATCATTTTATTTAAGTGTTATCATTTCATTTAACGGTATTTTCATTTTATTCAAGTGTTATCATTTTATTTAAGTGTTATCATTTTATTTAAGTGTTATTTTATTTAACGGTATTTTCATTTTATTCAAGTGTTATCATTTTATTTAAGTGTTATCATTTCATTTAACAGTATTTTCATTTTATTCAAGTGTTATCATTTTATTTAAGTGTTATCATTTTATTTAAGTGTTATCATTTTATTTAAGTGTTATCATTTTATTTAAGTGTTATCATTTTATTTAAGTGTTATCATTTCATTTAACGGTATTTTCATTTTATTTAAGTGTTTTCATTTAATTTAACTGTATTATCATTTTATTTAACGGTATTGCTTTAACGTTTTATTGAACGGGGTGCTTGTTTTTATTTATTTCTCGGTGTACTTTCAATTTTCATTTAATGAAGTAGTTGTATTCAACTGTATTATCTTATTTTTGTACACAACGGTGCTATTTAATTTGTTTTATTTATCGCGTTATTCCATTTGATTTCCTCAAAATAAATTTCTGCCAATATAGGTACACTGCAACTCGAAATCTCTAATTTGCAGCCGTGATGCAGTGTTCAATGTTCATTGTGCCGGTGGAGTTGAAGCGTAGAACGGCTTTACCAAAACTGAAATATTACTAAACTGCAGGAGAACAAAACTGTTGGATAATAAACTTGCAGGCAAATGAAACTGCAGAATTAGAAACCAGAACAAAAACAAATCAGCGGAACAACAAGTCATGAGGATAACAACAGCAGGAGAACCAAAGTCACGAGCTGGAAGGGAAAACAGACGTTAAGAAAAGCAGCAAAAAGCACGGAGCAGGAAAAAACGTAGCGTTCACACGGCGAAGTTACGCAGAGCACAAACGGCGCAACGTGAACGTGACCGTGTAGTGAACACTGCAGGCACGGACACGACAGAGAATACGTACACACAGTCAACCATGCGGGCACACACGTACACAGTTAACAATAACACACGTGGACAATACGGAGAAGACAAACATTGAACTACGACACACGCAAGTTAAACATCACTGAAAGTAAACGACACAAGAAGTAAGCAACACAGAACGTAAACAACACAAGAAGTAAGCAACACAGAACGTAAACAACACAAGAAGTAAGCAACACAGAACGTAAACAACACAAGAAGTAAGCAACACAGAACGTAAACAACACAAGAAGTAAGCAACACACACAAAAGAAAACATCGAGAGCAGAAGAGCACACGCGTGTCCGTTAATTCAAGAATTTCAAGAACTTTGCGTCGTCGTAGCAATGCAGCTGACAGCGTAAGTCATTTGTCGCCCTTCAAATCATTTGACGGCGCCTGTCATTTGACGCAGCGTAAGTCCACACAGAAAAACTTACGCAGTGAGCTATACAGTGACGACGTCTCAGAGCGGTTAAAAATCCAATCTTCAGACCGATGGAGCGCGGGTGTTGTGAATTCCGAAGCATTTCTGTCGACCAACTGTACGAAGTTTGGTGCTTTACTACCTTCACCTGGTGATGCCTTCCCTCACTTTCGGAAAACCTCTACTGAACCAACAAAAACCTGACTCACCCACGATAAAACCCTGACGCACACAAGACAAAAATTTCAGGTACGGTAAAAGTTTCACTCACCCGTACTACTAACTAGTTCCCCTACAATAAAAATTCGACATCCACAGCAAAAACTGTCTCACCCACACCAAAAACCTGACTCACCCACTACAAATATCAGATTCCCCACGACAAAAACTGTCCTCCCCCACCTGCCACCGCTCTAAAAAAAAGCACCTCCCGCGATATCCGAATACAGGGTTTGAAAATATCGCGTAGATTCCGGCGTTGTTGCCAAAGACAAAACTCCCGGAAAAAGACGGCGAAACAAATTGCCATTTTTCCAGCAACATTTGGCCGACGCGGTGTAATGGAGTTCAAGGGAGACGTGCTGCTGGACAGGCTATTTGAACCTGCATCGATGGTACGGACTCTATTAAACGCGGCGCGGATTTACGGCCGAGAAAAGCATGTTAAATCATCAATGTTTGATCATACGATGTTTATATTATGCGAATCGCCAGAATCGCAATTTTGTCTTCTAATATTAATAAGTAAAATGATATATCAAATAACATATTACGAAATGTCATTGACAATAATATTCAATTCCTAGACATCACTGATGGAAAATAGAGTACGGAGCAGAGGAGGAAAAAAATCACTGTGTCATAGAGAATTTATGAGTTGACTGTAGAAACCCTAAGAACATGTTTTATGTCCTACGAGAATGAAGGGCACCAAAAGATCAAACGCACGAAGTGCTGCGACTTCCCCTCCACTTCCTCCGTTGCATCTCCCCACATCAACACACACACGCGCTCTCCAGCACCACGACTATGCTTACGTTAGAAATAAGTACACACAACCAATATTGAGCATATATAAGGAAAAAAAGACAAAACAGGCAACAGTAGGAAAAAGTAGGTAAAATAGAAAAACGTAGGCAAGATAATCAGAAATCGGCAGAAATAAGCATAATTGAGCAAAAATAAGCATGAATCAGCAAAAATAAACACAAATGAAATAAAATAAGCAGAAGTAAGCACTAATAAGCAAAACTAAGTCAAAAATAAGTAAAATATGTACAGAAATGGGCGGAAATCATGAGAAATAAAAGCTCGTGACTACTCTGACAACATCGGCGTTGAAATGAACAAACAAACAATGTACATACAATGAAGGGCTATAATATTACTCCCATCGAATGTGGGAATTATACTCCCATTGAATATGGGAGTTATACTAAAAAGTGCTCTCTAATTTAACTCCCAAAGTGCTCCCAATAATTTGCAAGTATTTCGACTGAGGCGCGAGATCTGGACAAGGTAGAGACCACCAGCGCTGCCTGGCGCAGGTGGTACGCACGCAACACGCGTACGTGGCGCGCATCCTGCACGTTACGCGACACCACTTGAAAATTTGCTGAGTCATCACCACCCCTCTACTTGCAAGGCCCCCTTCCTCTCTACCTCCCCAATTCAACCGTCGCGCCGACGCGAGGCTTCTTGTCCGTCTGCCTATCTGTGCGCCTGTGTGTCCGTCTGCCGGCACATCTGCATGTCTGTCTGTCTGTCTGCCTGCCTGCCTGCTTGTCTGCCTGCTTGTCTGCCTGCCTGTCTGCTTGTCTACCTGCCTGCTTGCCTGCCTGTCCTTATGCTTGTCTGTCAGCTGGCCTGTCAGCTGGTTTGTGTGCATGACTGTCTGTCTAGCTGCATGTCTGCCAGCTTGCCTGTCTGCCTCCGTGACGGCACACAACAAAGGGCGCAACACCTCACAGCACAAAGAGAACCAGATGTCGAAGAAACGATTCAAGCCCTCTATAAAAAAACTTGAAAATATTGAAGAGAAAAGATTAACAGGAAAAAGACCTAAGATACGGAGTAGAAGTGTTACGCTGCATAAGTTTGATCGACACAAGGATGGGGACAAACTAAAACATTCATTGCTGTTGTTTAAAGCAAGCACGTAAGTCACGCGTGGCAGTACAATTGTACGATCGGAAGAAACAGACAAAGAAATGCAGTTCGCAACTCGACAAGCCTAGAGCTAAGTGTTTTGATGGAAGGTAATACGAAAGAACAGTAATTAAAAATATATTAGATTGAGCGGAAAATCATGAATCACGTTACACCTGAACCTGGAATACGAAATCATCGACAAGAACACACAGTCCCCGAGCCATAAAGAAGCATATAACACACAACACTGCTTACCTCAACATAACAAATTCCAATACTTTGCAAGCATTCTTCTTGGATGACTATTTGACAGCATTATTTACACTCCCGATATCTCCTCTAGCCATGTGAGGTAACTATGTACATGATGGCATTAATTACACGCCAGATATTACTTCAATAAATGAGAATTTATAAGCGATCAATGAGCACAGTCTAGAATTAATTATCGTTTAATCAACATAAGATCGAGAATTAATTAGCGATTAATCAGCATAAGATCGAGAATTAATTAACGATTAATCAGTACTTAATCGAAAATTAATTAACGATTAATCAACACAAAATCGAGAATTGATTATCGATTAATCAACATAAGATCGAGAATTAATTAGCGATTAATCAACATAAGATCGAGAATTAATTAACGATTAAACAGTACTTAATCGAGAATTAACAAACAATTAGCACAAATAGAGAATTGAAGGATTAATCAGCGCACAGTCGAGAATTAATTAGGAAGTAATGAGCTCACAATCGAGAGCTAATCAATAATTAATGAGGGCATAATCGCGAGCAGAGACGCGCGTGACGTGCGCCGCAGCTGCGCTGTTTACAGCCGCCTGTAGTGCACACATACGAACACACGCACAAACATACACACAGTGGACACACACAAACACACTTGCAGTACCGGCGCGTACGTAGAGCTGCACGCACAGTACACAATTTGCCTCATCTATTCTGCAGTACCTTCCAATTTAATCTGAATTTAAATTAGTAAAACTTTCAAATTTAATTTTAAATTTAAATCAGCAAAACCTTTACATTTCATTCAACAATTAAATCAGCAAAACCTTTACATTTAGTTTGAATTTAAATGAGCAGTACGTTAAAATAGACCACCATTTACTGGCGAGAAGTAGGTATTTGATAATAATTTGATAATTAGAAGTAGGTATTTGAATTTAATAATTGGCATTGCTTAAATTTGTAGTGTGTCATTTGCAGTGCCTAATTAACTGTCATAGTCAGCAATCCCAACTTAGCAATGTTTAATCAGCAGTACCGAATTGCGAGTATTGTCTTAGCAGTGCCTTGCCATCAACAACTACTTTCCGGTACTAGCAAAACTAGCAGTACCTCATCAGCAATACACCATTAACAGGACCTAATTAGCAGTCTCAAATTAGCATTATCAAATTAGCAGAACCGAATTAGTATTGGCTAGCTGCTAGTTGAGTATAAACAGTCACCAATGAGCTCATCAGTATTGAGCGTCACAATAAATTGACTCTCCTGTATGCAGCAAGACAATAATGTGTACACTGCCAGTATACAGCAAGACAATATTGTCCACACTGCCAGAACACAGCAAGACAATATTGTCCACACTGCCAGTAGACAGCAAGACAATATTGTCCACACTGCCAGTAGACAGTAAGACAATATTGTCCACACTGCCAGAACACAGCAAGACAATATTGTCCACACTGCCAGTATACAGCAAAACAATATTGTCTGCACTGCCAGTTTACAGCAAAAGAAAATTTATACCGCCAGTATAAAGATTAGATTATATGTTGGTTTAAGCCTCCCTATCCGCTAAAAAAAGCGTATCGAAGAGAGGAAGGAGGAAGGCACCATTTAGTACGGAGATAAGAGCATGCGGAATCTATGCAAAATGGGCATAGAAACAGTAAGTTAAGAAAGTTCATGAAACAAGATAAAGGTCGAAGAAGAAAGTAGTAGGTGCTGAAAAACAGGACAGCTGTGAACCGAAAAAGGGGGTTCTTAACGTAACGAAAACTTTTTATTTCAACAAAAAGAAGGCCTACCTAACTCACGGCTCGGGCCCTCGCATATTTTCACCCAAAGAGCGCTAATTCCCATATATACAATAGTTGTTTACCCATGAGGGGACCGCCAGTATAAAGCAAGATAATGTTATCTACACCACCAGTAAACATGAACACAACACAATACCCACACCAGCAAAACTCAACACAACACCCACACCAGCAGAACACAACACCCACACCAGCAGAACACAACACAACACCCACACCAGCAGAACACAATACCCACACCAGCACAACACAACACCCACACCAGCAGACCACAACACAATACCCACACCAGCACAACACAACACCCACACCAGCAGACCACAACACCCACACCAGCAGACCACAACACCCACACCAGCAGAACACAACACAACACCCACACCAGCAGAACACAACACAACACCCACATCAGCAGAACACAACACCCACACAGCACGGCTCCCCCTGAGCGGCACCGCAGCGCCACGCTGCCCAGAACAAACTATATTTGGGTGAGTTTCCAAGAGTTCGCCTGCCTGCACAACTCGGACGCGCGCGTCAGCCGCTCTTACGTCTGCACCGTCAGCTGAGAGTTCACCTAGCGTACGTACGAGTACACGTGCAATGTGTAGAAGTACTCGCACTACGTGCAGGAGGTCACCTATCGCACGTAGGAGCAGGTAGGAGTGCACGCACTGCGTGCAGGAGGTCACATATCGCACGTAGGAGCAGGTAGGAGTGCACGCACTGCGTGCAGGAGGTCACACATTCAGGGCCGGCACAGCGCCGCACGTGCCTCCAGGGTGTAAACAATGTTTGTTGTCACTTGTGGTGTGCACACAGGGACCTGTGTACGTGTGTGCTGAGGGCGACCGTGTTTCCAGTGTACACGCGCACACATGTGCATTCAAGTACACGTACTAGTATACACACACACACGTGCACCAACACACGCATGCTTGTATACAGTATTGAACACACTAGGACACACACACTTGTATACACTATTACATACACCTGCACTTTATATACTGGAACGCACACGCTTCTAAGCACTGATACACATACAAACCTACAATATCTTGGATACACCAAAATGTACAGACTCGCACCAAATTGGACAAGCACATGCTCGCACGCACAAAAACTTACACAAGTACACAATACACACATTTCAGTTCTGACACGCACACAAGCACACACAGCAGGCCTGTGTAGCAGTGTGTGAGCGAACACAGAGGCTCTGTGTGCGTCCGTTTGTTGCATAAACAGCTTCCTTCAGACACATTCCTCAGCGCTCCCCATTCCTCTCACCCCCTCCCTCCCCTCCTTCCCTCACTCCCCTTCATGCCTTCTTCTCTCCTCGCTCTTCCTTCCTCACTTCTTCAACTTTCCCCCACTCCTCTCACTTCCCCTCACTCCTCTCTCTTCCCCTCACTCCTCTCTCTTCCCTCCTCACTCCCCTTCATGCCTTCTTCACTCTTCGCTCTTCCTTCCTCACTTCTTCAACTTTCCCCCACTCCTCTCACTTCCTTCCTCCCATTTCTTTCCCTCCTCACTCCCTTTCTTGCTCGTCGTTCCCCTCTCTTCCCTTACTCCCTCTTTCTCCACGTTGAGCAGCCTGACGCTATCCTGTACTGCAGATATTTACAGATTACTTCTGCCACCGCACAGAGAACTGCCGCCACACGCACGGATGAGTGACAAATGAGGGACAGGAAATTCCAAAATTAATTTCATCTATTCAGAGTTCAACTCGATTTACAAACTAATTTTAAATTTTTTATTTCGTGCGATAGTGTACACCATACAAAACATAATATGTACCACATAACTACGGCCATACATATTGTTATCACAGATATTATAGATGGGCTTCATCTAAATATACTTAATCATGGAGTTATAAAAACATCTATTTCTACTAGGCCGATATGAGCAAAAATGGTACGAGTATTTGAAGTGCTACAAAACTTGAATAACACATGATGCCTACATCACACTTCCACGCACTAGTCACTCAAGCAAATTACTATGATCTGGTTTATTTCATTGATAAACATCAGTTCTATACATCATGAAACTTTCTTCTTTGTCCTTCGCTAGGAGCGATGGAATCCTACTACTGTTACTACAAAACTCCCCCCTCCGAGGTACCCCGATAAAAGCCATGGGACCCTACATCTCTCCACTCAAATTAGACTACATTCTTCATTAGAAAACTTCTCCTCTTCCCCCTCCCCCCGAGATGAGCCTGGAATGCCACCTAGCCCCACAAAAAAGAAAAGTTTCAAGAAAAAGCAGAATTCGCGGAACGCTCTGGAAGACAACACTCCTGAGAACAATTCTCTACGGCGCTGATCAGTGTTGGTCTTCAAAAGACCTGCGTCTATTTGAAGACCTGGTCCTGTTGGAGTTTGGTCAAGTCCTAGTCTTCAATAAAACTGGGTCTGCAAGTAACCTGATATAATCTTAGTGACAGCAAAGCCTGCAGCTGATCTTTTGAGAAATGTAAGACCATCCAGAGGGTGCAATACACATGAACTCAACGTACGTCAGAACACGTTTGCAGCATTACGCAACACGCTTGCAACACGCCGGATACATAATGCAACAACGAAGTGTAAGCATGATCATAACTAGACCTCAAAATAATCCCACTACGACCCGCTCTACCTAAACCCACCATCCACTGCACAATCGAACTCAGCAACATCGACGTAAAAAATTGCTAAACCAGTCTAAATTTTTCGCTGGGGCATCCACAGTTTTGGCTGCCCAAAAATAGCCTCTGTACTTTGCGGCTAAAATCATACATGCCCCGGCAAAAAAGTTAAGGCTACGACTCTAACTCGGGTCACGAAAACTCAGCCGTGGCTTTTTGCTGTACATTCAGAAGGTGTAGCCGTGATGGGAAAACTCGTTCACGCGGAAAATCTAGAAAAAATCTAGGCGATTTTTCGCCGCTATCGCTTTCGGCGATTGACTGACTGGAGGATTTGAGCGAGGCACAATTTCACGCCTTGCTCTATAAAGAATGAAGTGTTCTATTCAGAGCCGAGTGCATGAATTTCATGCAACAGCTCGTCTTTAAGACTCAGGTATGCACTGAGGAAGAGGGGATTTGATTTGAGAGGGATTTTACGGTCATTCAACAACACTTGTCACTCAAACGAAAGACAAAACGACCAATGCGACAGCACAATTTTAACTGAACACATGTTCGCATTACAACTGCAAAAGTATCTGCGTTCCAACTGGAGACGTGTCTGTGTTCCAACTGAGAATGTATCTGCATTCCAACCGAGGACGTATTTGCGTTCCAACTGAAAACATATCCGGTCTTGAATTTAACCCGAATTTATTTTCAATATAACACATATATTTACACTCGAACTAGACACGTGCGCTCACAATACACGACGTGCGCACATAATACATCGGTGCCGCACCCAATACCACCCCCCCCTCACAGCACAAGCCGTCTTAATTAAGGGCACCTCAAACGGAGATCAAGAGCCCCACTCCACGAGCTGGACTCCATTGGAACACAGCGCATTAGTTACACCAAGGATCCCCTCAGCAGTCAATACCTGGTTGCTCCTGTGAGTGACGGGTTTTCAAGCACCGGGTCTAACTTTTACGCCGGTGGTGTACCTATGGTTTTAGCTTCCATGTGTTATTCCAGTAACGGACGACTAAAATTACAGATGTACGGGTGACAGAAATATACTGGGTTCTAGGAAAAGCAAGAAATCTGTTGCTGCGAGGGAAAGATGGGATTTTACACATCAAGGGAACGTCAGTAATGCGCACGTCATTAGCAAAGACATCTGTACCACTATCATAAGGAATAGAATTACAGATCCAAGACTAACAACAACAACACCAGCAACGACACCAGCAACAGCACCAGCAACAGCACCAGCAACAACACCAACACAAGCAATAACAGCACCAGCAGCAACAGCACCAGCAACAACAGCACCAGCAACAACAGCACCAGCAACAACACCAACACAAGCAATAACAGCACCAGCAGCAACAACAGCACCAGCAGCAACAACAGCACCAGCAGCAACAACAACACCAGCAGCAACAACAACACCAGCAGCAACAACAACACCAGCAGCAACAACACCAGCAGCAACAACAGCACCAGAAGCAACAACAACACCAGCAACAACAACACCAGCACTGCAGCATCAGGTCGACGCACCAAAATAGCGCAAGTCGCGTAAATGTTTACAGGAGGCCGGAGCAGGCGGAGTACAGGCGGGCAGGAGAGGTGCAGGCACACAGACAGACAGGCAAGCAGGCAGGAGAGGCGCAGACAGGCAGACAGCCAGAAAAGGCGCAGACAGGCAGACAGCCAGAAGAAGCGCAGACAGGCAGGCAGACATGAGGTTGGAAACGTTTTCATTTTTCTATAAAAAAAGAAACCCGTTCTTCACGGAACTTCCAGAACAAATAGAAATAAATATGTTTCGCAGAACGAGCATGTGTGACCGACCGCACGCACACTACAGAGGCACACTCACCAGTGAGTAAGTTGGGCTAAAGATAGATAGATTAGATGTTAGTTTAAGCCTCCCTAACCGCTACAAAAAAAGAGTGTATCGAAAGTGAATATCTAATTCGCAATATCGGCAGACTTGAATTATCAGCAACATGAAAACGAAGTCGAATAGTCCTTCATCTCATTGTTGCCAGCAGGGTTTTAAATTTAGTCCTAAATTATCATTGTTAACAGAAAAAAGCGTTGACGGCGATAAGCAAGCAGACAAAATTCCCAGAGCTTTCTAAGAACACTAGACAGGGAGCTGACCACTGCAACACACGGGTCTCTCTTGTCGGCGCCGGATATTGTGGTGTAAAACGGTATCGGAAAATGGTTTGGCAAAACGGTGACGTGGAACGAGAACGTAAAATAACAATGCAAAAAGCTAATGTAAAACGGTAACGCAAAGAGCTAATATAAAACGGTAACGCAAAGAGCTAATGTAAAACGGAAATGCAAAGAGCCAATGTAAAACGGTAACGCAAAAAGATAATGTAAAACCGTAAGGCAAACCGAAATCGAACAACATTAATGCAAAACCGTCATCTTAAACGATAACGCAAACCGGTAAAAATAAACGGTAACGCAAACCGGTAAAAATAAACGGTAACGCAAACCGGTAAAAATAAACGGTAACGCAAACCGGTAAAAATAAACGGTAACGCAAACCGGTAAAAATAAACGGTAACGCAAAGTAGCAACGCTAAACGTTAACGTGAATTGCTGAAGCAAATCGGTATATTAAATAGTAGCAAAAACGGAAGAGGAAAATAACAGCAAAAACAGCGCAGAAAACACCACATGCGAAGGCCACCAACAGCTGTAAAACGGGCGTAAACGTAATCCTGCACACAGCTGTAAGGGCAAACGTCTGCTATCAAACCGTTTACAGCTGCAGCCGCTCACCTGTAACCTCGCTCTGCAGCTGTTAAATGTGAGAGGCTGGGTGCTGAACTCTACACACCTGGTGTGCTGAACTGAGCAGCACCTGGTGTGTGCTGAACTGAGCAGCACCTGGTGTGTGCTGAACTGAGCAGCACCTGGTGTGTGCTGAACTGAGCAGCACCTGGTGTGCTGAACTGTGCAGCACCTGGTGTGTGCTGAACTGTGCAGCACCTGATGTGCTGAGCTGTGCAGCACCTGATGTGCTGAGCTGTGCAGCACCTGGTGTGTGATGAGCTGCGCAGCACCTAGAGTGCTGAACTGAGCAACACCTGGTGTGTGCTGAACTGAGCAGCACCTGGTGTGTGCTGAACTGAGCAGCACCTGGTGTGTGCTGAACTGAGCAGCACCTGGTGTGTGCTGAACTGAGCAGCACCTGGTGTGTGCTGAACTGAGCAGCACCTGGTGTGTGCTGAACTGAACAGCACCTGGTGTGTGCTGAACTGAGCAGCACCTGGAGTGCTGAACTGAGCAACACCTGGTGTGTGCTGAACTGAGCAGCACCTGGTGTGTGCTGAACTGAGCAGCACCTGTTGTGTGCTGAACTGAGCAGCACCTGGTGTGTGCTGAACTGAGCAGCACCTGGTGTGTGATGAGCTGTGCAGCCCCTGGTGTGCTGAACTGAGCAACACCTGGTGTGTGCTGAACTGAGCAGCACCTGGTGTGTGCTGAACTGAGCAGCACCTGGTGTGTGCTGAACTAAGCAGCACCTGGTGTGTGCTGAACTGAGCAGCACCTGGTGTGCTGAACTGAGCAACACCTGGTGTGTGCTGAACTGAGCA
>JACJUY010003617.1:22544-33706 GCA_014220935.1 Platorchestia sp. MABIK
GATGTGAGATAGGTGCGAGGGGGTGACGGGGTGATGGAGGGGGTGAGATGAGGGAGGGGGGATGGAGAGGGGGTAAGATGAGGCAGAGGGGATGGAGGAGAGATGAGGGATGTGAACAATAAATTAAAGAGCCAAGACTAAATCACGAGCGGCACCTCACTTTACTTAGCTCGTCCTGTTATCATGAGAGGCAAATTATCAATGAAGGAAAATTCGATTATCAATGAAGGGCAAATTTGAACGCGAGATGTGAAGCAAAAGTTGCGGTAACTAAACCCATCCTTGCATTTTATGGTCGCCTTATGGTCCTTCAAAATTTTATGGTCCTTCAAAATTTCGTTCATTTCAACAAGAAAAGTGCAGGAGTTGATGAAAAGTTTGATGATGGTTCAACGAGGAAAGTACAGGAATTGATGAAAAGTTTGGCGATGGTTCAACGAGGGAAAGTACAGGAGTTGATGAAAAGTTTGATGATGGTTCAACGAGGAAAGTACAGGAATTGATGAAAAGTTTGGCGATGGTTCAACGAGGAAAGTACAGGAGTGGATGAAAAGTTTGATGATGGTTCAACGAGGAAAGTGCAGGAGTTGATGAAAAATTTGATGATGGTTCAACGAGGAAAGTGCAGTTGATGAAAAGTTTGATGATAGTTCAACGAGGAAAGTGCAGTTGATGAAAAGTTGATGATGGTTCAACGAGGAAAGTGAAGTTGATGAAATGTTTGATGATGGTTCAACGAGGAAAGTGCAGGAGTGTATGAAAAGTTTGTTGATGGTTCAACGAGGAAAGTACAGGAATTGATGAAAAGTTTGTTGATGGTTCAATGAGGAAAGTGCAGGAGTTGATGAGAAGTTTGATGATGGTGTGATTATGGATGCTTCATGCCGCTCTGCCGTCGTGCATCAAGCCATACGTCAAACAAACACACATCAAGTCTGCCATCAACAAACACACATCAAGTCTGTCATCAACAAACACACATCAAGTCTGCCATCAACAAACACACATCAAGTCTGCCATCAACAAACACACATCAAGTCTGCCATCAACCAACACACATCAAGTCTGCCATCAACAAACACACATCAAGTCTGCCATCAAGCCTTCCGTCAGGATCCGTGTCAATTCACCACCAAAATCACCATCAAACAAACGCATGGCCCGTCACCAGGTCTGATGCTAAACAATCGCTCGAGGCCTCCATCAAACACGCTCCGAGAAAGCCATCGAAACGCTTATCAACACAAATGAAGACACGCATAGGAACATTCAACAATTACGAGAAATCTATCAATGCACGCATTAAACACACAAGAAGTCATACATCAAAGCGTTCATCAATCTCTCCAAGCCATTCATGAAATTATCCATCAAACTCACATCAACACACACTTATACATGTGTTTCATTAAACACACATTTCTACGCGTATCTAGATAATCGCATTTCTGCATGTATCCAGAAATACATATTTCTACATGTATCCAGAAATACATATCTCTGCATGTGTCCAGAAATACATTTGTCTGCATGAATCCATAAATACATATTTCTACATGTATCCAGAAATACATATCTCTACATGTATCCAGAAATTCATATGTCTGCATGCATCCATAAATACATATTTCTACATGTATCCAGAAATACATACGTCTGCATGTATCGAGAAATATATATTTCCACACGTATCCAGAAATATATATTCCTGCATGTATCGAGAAATACACATTTCTACATGTATCCTCAAATTCATATTTCTATATTTATCTATAAATAGATTTTCGTACGTACTTAAAAGAATGCATACACCTGCACACGTAGAGGTAAACAGCCGGGCACACGCAGCTGCTACACCATATCCCTTGACCCACTTGGGAGACGCACGTGTGCAGCTGTAATACGACGCGCGCGTTGCCACACAACACAATTGGATGAAGTATTTCGATTGCATCTCTACTGATGTTCCGCAGGTGTTCCGTGGCTACCTGGAGGTGGTGGGGCAGCGGGGTGTGTTGTGTTGTAGAGATGTTCTCATGTGGAGGTGGTGGTGCCTCCTGTGATGTGGAGGTGGTGGTGCCTCCTGTGATGTGGAGGTGGTGGTGCCTCCTGTGATGTGGAGGTGGTGGTGCCTCCTGTGATGTGGAGGTGGTGGTGCCTCCTGTGATGTGGTGCCTCCCTAAATGGTGCGCTAAGATCAGCTCAAACGCTCTCAATTGGCGCGGTCGGAACGCTGACAAATGTAACTTCGCCAGTCGCATTGACGAGCTTTTCGCGACAATTCTATTCGCCTGATCCGTTCACCGATAGAGTGTGTGTGTTATGTTTTCCAGTTGTGTTCCACCATTTATACTGGACAGTAGTAGTAGTATCCGCCATTTATACTGCACAGTAGTAGTATACCGCCATTTATACTGGACAGTAGTAGTAGTATACCGCCATTTATACTGGACAGTAGTAGTAGTATACCACCATTTATACTGGACAGTAGTAGTAGTATACCACCATTTATACTGGACAGTAGTAGTAGTATCCGCCATTTATACTGCACAGTAGTAGTATACCACCATTTATACTGGACAGTAGTAGTAGTATACCACCATTTATACTGGACAGTAGTAGTAGTATACCGCCATTTATACTGGACAGTAGTAGTAGTATACCACCATTTATACTGGACAGTAGTAGTAGTATACCACCATTTATACTGGACAGTAGTAGTAGTATACCGCCATTTATACTGGATAGTAGTAGTTGTATACCGTCATTTATACTGGATAGTAGTAATAGTAGTATACCGCCACCTATACTGGACAATAGTAGTAGCATACCTCCACTTATACTGGATGGTAGTAGTATACCTCCACTTATACTGGACATTAGTAGTATACCGCCACTTATACTGGACATTAGTAGAATACCGCCACTTATACTGGACAGTAGTAGTATACCGCCACTTATACTGGACAGTAGTAGTATACCGCCACTTATACTGGACAGTAGAAGTATACCGCCACTTATACTGGATGGTAGTGTCCCCGAGTTGTATCATCAGTCGCTAGGATTGCGTCCGCTGTGTTCCACATTCAGAATGGGAATAGAGTCGCACAAAATGTCACTGAGGGCTGTTCACAAACACAGACTGTGTTTACAGAGCGGATATTGAGTCAAACGGACACCATTACGAAAGCTGCAACGCAAGTCTATGAGGGCAAGCGTCAAGTGCCCAGCCGAGCCTTTCGACGGCGTGAACTCTGCTGGGAATTTGTTTGAGAGTGAAGCCATTTCACTGTGCAGCGCAGCCATCACTGCTTATTAGTTTATTAGTTAGTTAATGACTCCCTAACCACAACAAAGGCGATCATAAGAAAGCAAAAAGAAAGGGCCATTCTATCTCAACTGCAGAAAATGGGAAACTATGCACAATTTGTGTTCCCACACAGGATACGATACGCATAGAAATATCAAGTTGGGAAAAAAACTAAGATAAAGGCAAAGAAAAGATAGCGAAGAAGACATGAAAGCTAAAAGAACCAAAGTGGGCACGAAAGACACAAGTCCTTTAAGGACTATCTATAGGTGAGGTAACCTTATACAGGGTGGCGCATAAGTAATGCACCCTTTGAAAAAATTAACAATAAATAAACAATGAAAGGTATAACGATAGGGTTAATTGCAAACGATAGAGGAACTCTTAAAGTTTATTTACATATCGTATCCTGTCTACAGATATCCAGTGTAAATTGCGGTAATAAATAAGGGTACGTTACTTATGCGCCACCCTGTAGTATTCCCCCTAGGAGCGCCAGTCCCCGTAGCACAATACAGACAAACCTGACTTACTTATGGCCTCTTCTGTGCCCTCCATGGAGAAGGGGTCAGGCAAAACCAACCGTGCAGCTCAGCGTAACTGGCATCCACCTGAACACATGCACAGCCATCTTCAGTTTACCCATGCACACTTGTACTGTCCACCCACAATATAACTATTCTCGCTAAATCTACATATTATGGACCAATCGGAACCCTAATCACTGATCATGAGTATTGCTTTCATTATCAGATACAGTGAACTACCATCAGACACTCTGTAAATCATTGCATATAACCATTGATCATCAGAGACCCAGTGGCAAAAAAACACTCAAAAGAACAAGGTGGCCGCACTCTCTCACTGCGTCCTGCATTCGAAAGTCTATCAGTTCGCCTCAGCATCAAGTTGTACGCGCTTTCTTTAGACTGCCCATGACAAAAGCAAGTAAACTCGTTTTAACCTTAACCGTTCATTTCAAAACCCCAATTGGCACACAGCTCTGAATATATTGGACTTATTTCCTTATTCTCAACGACGCTCAATGCAGTTTGTGCCCAATAGTTTTTGGAAATTAACTGTTCTTCTTTGTTTTCTAGATGGCCCCTTCTCTTCGCTCCCTCATTGTGATGTCGATGACAACTTGATGCTATCTGTGCCGCTATAATGACGGCAATATGAGCAAAAAATTCAGACGGTTCAAGAAAGAGGTAGCGTTTTAAAGGGTGTATGAAGAGACAACCAAGTGAGTACGTTGACCATATGGAGTACTTGTAGGTAACTTTGCATGCATAGCAGATGGGGTACCACAGTAAGTTGATATCGAGTAACGCACATGTGTGCACCGTACACAACTAACGCGATCTTCTCACGGTCGCGATGTGAACCGAGATAACGAACAAGTATGTGATACAAGGGCGAGCGCGATGAGAACATACGTAACGCGAGATATAATACAAACAAAACCGCGAGAAAATTCTACAAAGAACACAACATGACAACAGAAAGATGACAAGACGTGAGCCGACAGGCAATGCTGTTGACTGTTCAGTCGCCCTGTCAAATGAGGATGCATCTTCAGAAGTACGCCCTTTAGTAATAGTAACGTGCGCCATAATGTAGTAAATGTCACCCTATAGTAGTACGCTTCAAAAATTTCGTAATGAACACTTGAGAATCGTAATTTATCAAATAATTTACAGTAATTTATCAACTATCTGAAAAATTGCACAGCGCTAAACAAATGAAAGCTGACGAGAATCTTTTGTTATTAAACGCGTGAAGAGACGAGAATTAATTTTTCAGTTTAAATGAAAGTTTCTTGCTTAAGCTCATTGAGAGCAGCCACGAAATGCACTGAGAGCACAACCCATGAAACGACACCTGGTCGACGAATAAAACAAATAACACACAAAAATCTGCGTGCTTTATCTCGATAATGTCGATAATTTATGCGAGCTCCGTGTCCACATCTGAATGATTAATACATTAAAAAATGTAGAGGTAGTGATGCCTGCATAACAGAGACGTTCATTATCCACTCACGATCATTCAAGTAATCAGAAACCAAAAACTGCTATTAAATATTTAGCAACTTCATCCAAGTCTCAATTAATTAAAGGAAACCAAAGGACGCACACAGCGTATTTTACGATAGCCGCCATTTTTGAGTGCACGGGCACAGTATTTCATTGACAATACAGCTCTTCAACTGCTACTCTGCTGCCTGTGCGTGACTGATGTTGGACAACATGGGACTGTGTCTAACTCAACGAGGCATCTACAATTTCAATAACCCAATGCAGGAGCTGTGTTTAAGCGACTAAAATAATGGATGCCGAAGAGGAAACGTTAGATTGGAAATATCGCCAGCATTACGAAAGCAGCCACTTGACTATTTTTATTTATCATATTTTATTCAATTCGATTGTACTCTATTCCATACTCTTTGGCGCTGTTCTATAATAGTTTTCTCTGTACAATTTCATTTTGTTTTATCCTGCTTCACCCTTCACCTCGGCCCGGTACGAGGGCAGGCAGGCACGACAGCACCGTGAGCAGCAGGCAGGCCGGCCCGGCGCCACGGCTCGCAAAACAAGTTTGCTGGGAGCGCGCATTATCTCCAGCATTCCTCCATTGTTCTTCTTGTTTGCACGCCGTTTTGTCTTTAGGCACGACCGACACACGGGGGCAGAAGTCAAGTCCCTGTCTGGTGGGTGGAGTGGTGCATGAGGTCACTGGTAGTCTGGCGTGTGGAGTGGTGCATGAGGTCACTGGTGGTCTGGCGTGTGGAGTGGTGCATGAGGTCACTAGTGGTACATCAAGCTCCATGCGGGCACAAACGCTTAGAAAAGATAAGCTTGTGAAGGCCTCCCTAGAAACAACGATGTTCCATAGAAAGAAAGGAGGAAAGCCTGATTCAGAATGAAGTAAGGGAACGAGGAAGGTATGCGCAAAATGTTTTCTCGCACAAGATCCTCAGCGTAAAGATACAGTAAGTTGAGAAGGAAGGCTATGAAACATGACAAAGGATGAAGCAGAAAGTAAAGTAAGTGCTGAAAGCCAGGACAGCAGTGAACTGAAAGAGATGGTTCATAACTAAAACAGAAAAACTATTCCGTTTCATCAAGAATTAAACCTAACTATCTCCCAGCTCGGGACGTCACATTTTCCTCCATTGAGCGCTAACTTCCGTAGACACAATCGTTCTATCCCCCTGAAGGGTCATCTGTTAACTTGGCAAGTTCGCATGGATAAATGTTGGCATTAAAAATTTGGGATAAAGCCTAGCTGGACATTTTCCTAAGATATTTGCGCGACAAACACATGATACAAGTGACACTCCAAATCAAACATGTCAAGTCGTATAAAAATGAAGCCCGTACGGTCCTTTTTCAACCGCTACTCTCTTCAATACATTTTACAGAACTCGAACATTTCTAAAAAGTTACGAACTATGTGGCTTAAAATAGGACACATAATATGATGATGAGAAACTGGTTAAAAAAATATAATAAATGCTGACAACATTGAACAAATGATCGACGTTTCAACGAGTTAGAGTTGACCCGCACGCGTTCATTTGGAGAGTATAGCATTTGAGACGTTAAAAATAAATGGTTGATATACGCGACATAAAAATTCCTAGGCAGAGGCTGAGGGGAGGGAGAAGAGAAGCTATGGGGAGGGAGAGGGGAGGAATGGGGAAAGGAAGGAAAGAAACGAGAAAGAAGGGAGAAAGAAAAGGAAAAAGACAAGGGTAAGGAAAGGGAAAGGAAAGAGAAAGGAAAAAAAGGAGAAGAAAAGGAGAAGGAAAGGAGAAAGAAAGGCAGGAAAAGAAAAGGGGAAAAAGAGGGAAAAAGTGAAAGGAAAGAGAAAGGAGAAGGAAAAGAGAAGGAAAAGAGAAAGAAAGGCAGGAAAACAAAAGGGAAAGGAAAGGGAGAGGAAAGGGAAAGAAAAGAGAAAGAAGAAGAAAAAGAGAAAAAAAAGAAGGAAAGGAGAAACAGAAGAGGAAGGTGAGGGAGAAGGGGTAGGAGGTAGAAGAGGGACAAGAGAGGGGAGGAAGAGTGTGCGGGTGAGGCGCTCCCCCCCACAACGGGGCATGCAGCCCCCACGTGACCTCTAAGCGGGGGACCGATACCTTTGCAAGCGCATGTTAATTAAAAGACAACGCTAATTATTGGAAGCCGATGCTAATTGGGCCAATACTAATTGGAGGCCAGTTGAAACTGAAGCGAACATTAGCTGTGCGGACGCGCGCACGCATGGAGAGCGTGAGTTTGTCTGAGTTGTCGTCACGACTCCAGTGTGTCGTGTCACGTCTTCTGAACATGTGACCACGTCACGTCTTCAGAACATGTGACTCCGTCACGTCTTCTGAACATGACGTGACAACATTCTGTCTACTGAACATGCCGTGACCACGTCACGTCTTCTGAACATGACGTGACAACATCCTGTCTGCTGAACATGCCGTGACCACGTCACGTCTTCTGAACATGACGTGACAACATCCTGTCTGCTGAACATGCCGTGACCACGTCACGTCTGCTGAACATGACGGGACCACGCCATGATCTTCAATCCGAGCTGAAAACACAAAACCAAAATGCTCAAGCCTACCCAAGCTGCTCAAACCCAACTGAAGACCAGCCAAAAAATTAAAGCCCAGGTAAAGCCCAGTCAAAGAACAAAAGTCAAGCAAGCTATGGATCAGTGAAAGCATTAAAATCCAGATTGAGCTCAGGCAAGAAATTAAAACCCAACTAAAGCATAGCCAAGGAATTAAAATCCAAACACCTCAGCCAACAAATTTAAACCCAGACAGAGCCCAGTAAAGGAGCTAAAAAAGCCCAGAAGAAGCCCCGCAAATGAGTTAAAGTTCAGCTGAGGCCCAGACGCGCAGCATAAGCCCTCGATCAACTAACGTCGAATGTGAGAGTGCGAGCAATTAACTCGGTTACTGGCGCGTGTTGTGCAAGAGCAGCAACACAAATCAAGCCGCAGACACGGCTGTGCCACAAACACACACACCTCGTCACAACACAGCGGGGATCTGCTGACGCAGCACATACCTCAACCTGCTGACACCTGACTTCGTTTGGAATCGAACTCTGCCGAGTGTCAACGGAACTGCATTGCATTGACTTGTTTCACTTACGCAGTGATAACGAATGATGGATTTTAATTTGATGGGGTATTTCTAGGGTATTTTGATCGGGACGTTTCTCACAGTCGCCATTGAAAGATTTCAATGTGTGAAATGGCATTTTTCTGGTATTTTGGCAGATGTGTTTCTAAATGCCACAACTGAACGATTTTAAAATGTCATGGTTTTTAACCACGACGTATGAGAAACTGTCATTTAATGGAGGACGCTCTATATATTTGATATGTTCGAATCAGCCATGAGAGGTGTCGAAAAAGCGCTTGCCGTTATCAAGATCTACCTTCTACTTCTTCCAACTGCCCATCGACTTCAAGAACGAGGAGAAGAAGAAGAAGGGCGTCAACTGACCGAAGGGGTTGCCTAGCGTCGACACCAAGAAGGGTTATGGTACAATTTCTATTTATGTCATTATTTAACAGCTTCATGTCAATTCCAATGTTTCTATAATTATCGAGAATTAATGTTTCCCTTTTCGAATATAATTCAATACGCTCGAGTCACACGTAACCGCTTATTTGTGGAAATTAATCAGATCACACTTCAAATATCGTGCAAAGTCATGCGTGAAAGCTCGCTACCTTTTTGAGGAGCGGGAGAGGGCATTAAGCTTCGGGCTGTGACTGAGGAAAGAGGTGCTTCACATCAGTCCGCCCTCCGGGGCCGGACTTCGTCTTATTTTGATGTTTCGCAAATAACGAGTGTAAACTAAGTACTACTACTAACGTAATTAACGCAGTCACAAAGCCCGTAGCACACATCTTCCTGGAATCCGACACAAGATGAGTTCCATTTAGAGCATTTCCCCTCGAAGTAATTCATATCTAATTCTCCTGTGCGTAGGTTTATATTAACGCCACGCCTTAAGCGTATTTTCGTTTATTAACTTGAAATGTAATAAGAGCGCTAGGTTCATTCAACGTGTTAGTAATTTTGTATTCTTTGTAGGGAATAAATAATTAATGTGTTTACTGCATCGTTAATTTCCCGTTAAGGATGGAGATTGGTTATCGAAGTTGTTAGTGGCACGCTACCATATAAATTGATTGATAATTAATAATTTCCGTGGATATTGAAAAGTCTCCTTCAATCTTCATTAGTAAAATAAAAGAATTGTGACCTTAAGTCACGACGATCAAAGGAAATAACAACGGTGAAGAAATAGGTCTACGACAAAATTTGAAGTGGTATTTCTCAGGTATTTTGGCAGATGTGTTTCTCACAGTCGCCGATGAAAGATATTCAGCACTGAAGTGGTATTTCCTGGTATATTGGTAGATGTTTACCACAGTTACAAATGAATGAGTTTAAGCAATAAAGTGACATTTCTAACTTGTATTTTGGAAGACCTTTGGAAGCGCCGCTCTAGCGTGCACAAGCTGCCTCAGTAATTCTTGGTAGCTGCGGGCTCTTGTCCTGAAGTTATAAATCTTTTGCTGCAGCTGTGGAACCTGCAGCTGGATTCTTAAACAATTCAGATCATAGCGGTACTGCCGGCAGCGTAATTTCTTTTGTCAACTTGGCCAAGCCAATACTGTGAGTCAAGACCAAAATATTCACGTTGAAGCTTTTTTCGGAAAACAAATTTGCGCATTTAGGATCTGGCAGCTCGATCGAGCCTGATTAGGACATCAGAGGGTAGGACATCAGAGGGTAGGACATGAGTGGGTAGGACATGAGTGGGTAGGACATGAGTGGGTAGGACATGAGTGGGTAGGACATGAGTGGGTAGGACATGAGGGGGTAGGACATGAGTGGGTAGGACATGAGTGGGTAGGACATGAGTGGGTAGGACATGAGTGGGTAGGACATCAGAGGGTAGGACATCAGAGGGTAGGACATCAGAGGGTAGGATATCAGAGGGTAGGATATCAGAGGGCAGGATATCAGAGGGCAGGATATCAGAGGGCAGGATTTCAGAGGGCAGGATATCAGAGGGTAGGATATCAGAGGGCAGGATATCAGAGGGTAGGATATCAGAGGGCAGGATATCAGAGGGTAGGATATCAGAGGGTAGGATATCAGAGGGCAGGATATCAGAGGGCAGGATATCAGAGGGTAGGATATCAGAGGGCAGGATGTCAGAGGGCAGGATATCAGAGGGCAGGATATCAGACGGTAGGATATAACCAATAGATCCCTCACAGCAGGCACACAACGAACACCACAAGGAAAAAAGTCTCCCTAGCTTCAAATTAAACACAACCCCAGCAATACAAAAACGAACTCTAAATTATCGTAACAAAAATGTTGCATATTTTTCTCGTGCTTCCCACACGCACTCAGCAGAAGCAAGGGCTACAGCGAACAGATGTTCGGTATACAGTTGTACTTCAAAATTTAATGAAAACGAAAGGAAATTGAATCAAAAATTCAACTAAAACCCCAAGAAGTTGTTTCAAACTTTAATAAAAACTGAAGGAAATGAAATTAAAATTATCTTCATCTATAACAATTTATTGCACATAGACAACATAGATAATACATTAATGTGACAGATTTTTTTCGGCTTTTTTAACCGCACAGGGCAGCGTGTTATAAACGCACAGGGCAGCGTGTTATAAACGCACAGGGCAGCGTGTTATAAACGCACAGGGCAGCGTGTTATAAACGCACAGGGCAGCGTGTTATTAACGCACAGGGCAGCGTGTTATAAACGCACAGAGCAGCGTGTTATAAACGCAC
>JACJUY010003617.1:47069-83536 GCA_014220935.1 Platorchestia sp. MABIK
GAGGAAGGCACCATTTAGTATGGAGTTAAGGAAACGCGGAATCTACGCAGAAAGGGCATAGAAACAGAAAGTTGTGCAAGAAGATTATGAAATAATATCAAAGTTGAAGCAAAAAGTAGTAGGTGCCGAAAGACAGGACAGCAGTGAACCGAAAAAATGTGGTCCTTAACATAACAAAAACATTTTATTTCAATAAAAAAGAAAGCTTACCTAACTCTCAGCTCGGGCAATCTTTCAGGGTTCTGGCAATTGCCACATCCACCACCCGCCACATTCACTAATCGCTACATCCACCAGCCACAATATCCCCGAACCTCGACATCCACCAGCCGCCACATCCACTAACCGCTACATCCAGCAGCCACAATATCCCCCAACCCCCACATCCACCAGCCGCCACATCCCCCACATCCACCAGCCGCCACATCCCCCACAGCGGCGGGCCTGTATAATTTACACAGAGCAGCCTGGCTTCCCACACACGGCCACGGTAATGTACACAAGTATAAACAAACCGCCGCACGTACATATGTGTGTGTGTGTGCACGTTGCGTGGGAACGTCACGTACACGTTGTGCGAGACACGCACACATGCAAGCACCCGACAGCGCAAGCAGCCGTCTGCATGTGCGTGCCCTCCCTACACACACACACACACAAAATTACATGCATACAACACACACACATCAGTGTGTTGTACATACAACACAGGACTGCAGTGAACCGCCAATAAAAAGTCCGTAAATAAAACCAGAAAGCCATTGAACTTCAACAAAACGAAAGCCTACCAATTCTTCAACTCGACCACTCACAGCTTCCCTCAGGAAGCGCTGCTTCCCATAGACACAACATCTGCACCGCTGAGGGTACAAAAGACAAGTTACCTTAAAGTAAGCCCAGCGTAGCGGCTACAGAACAGGACCACAACACGAAGCTGTGTCCCATAGACACACCATCTGCACCCCGGAGGGGAGGAAACACAAGTTACCTTTAAGACAACCCAACACAGCGGTTACAGGAACGAAGCCCCCAGTTTGCCACAAGCAGGGCAGCCTGACGCGAGTCACTGTCGTGCAGACAAGATGCGGCCGAGCGAGGGTGTACAGAGTGCCGAGACAACACCATCAGCAATGCAGATCACCCACCCTCTGCAGAGGGCGCACCACCGCTGCGACGGACACAGGGCCTTGCTTGTGGGCTGCGCAGCTGCTGCGACCCTATGGTTCATGTCAGCCTCCGATTATATTATGCTCTAGGGAACTATGTAGATTATGTCTGGGTCGTTTAAACCCTGCTCGCCTGAACGTAAGCCTACCGATACAAATTAATTTCTACTCGCTAGGACTAAATCCCATTTGCTTGGACTAAATTCTATTCGCTTGGACTAAATCCTATTCACTTAGACTAAATCCTATTCACTTGGACTAAATCCTATTCACTTGGACTAAATCCTATTCACTTGGACTAAATCCTATTCGCTTGGACTAATTCCTATTCACTTGGACTAAAGCTAATTCGCTTGGACTAAATCCTATTCACTTGGACTAAATCCTATTCACTTGGACTAAAGCTAATTCGCTTGGACTAAATCCTATTCACTTGGACTAAATCCTATTCGCTAGAACTAAACTCTACTTGATAGGGAAGAATCCTCCTGGTGAAGATTAAATCTTCCCGGTATGAATTAAATCCTGGCAAGGACTTAATCTTGCCCGTGAGGATTAACTCTCTAAACACGAAAGTAATCGTTCCCAAGTCCAATGAGCTTGCGGGGCGCGAGAAAATCTTTCAAATCTCATGTAGCAGCGGTCCACTTAACTGAGCTTACTTGCTTTGAATAAATATTTCAAATGATGGACCGTAACTTCAAAGTGGCTTCTTGTGGTAAATTAATCTTCAAAACCTGTCCAATTTTAGCTAGGAAATCGTCGAAACTGAAAACGTGCACACGCATGCGGACAGACGCAAACAGAGCGGTCAGTCTGCGCTGCTAGCACACAACCGCAGACGCAACGGCCGGAAGCTGCGGGTTGCCAGCCTTGTTTTATTCCCTGCAGCAGGAAAGCACGTAAAATACTCAAGTTGCGGGCGACTTCGTGAACCAAAAATTGTTAAAAAATATCGCGAATGAAAAAATATTTTTTTGTCAAGGCTGTAAAGGAGGGAGAATGTAATAAGGGAACTCAACACCCGCAGACATGAAAGTGATGTGTGTTTAAAGGTCAAATCACCGACATCTTGGTCGTATCAGTTTAGAGTTGGCCAGAAAGTTGCTATATCTGGAGAGAGAACCTGTCCATTTATGTGATCAATGTCAGAACAGAATATTTTCCATCGTAAGTATTAGCATATTATGCAATTCCAAACAGTCTCTTTGAGAACAACATTGAAAATACTTTCGAACCTGAGCAAAATATGCAGGTATTCGAAAGGGGCGAGTTGAGCGTCAGTTTTTGCAATTCGTACTAGAAATAGAGTTCCGTTGAAACATTTTACGACGTGCAAACGTAGACGACTATACTGTCCGTCGGTATGTGTGTACTACATGACAGGTCCACCCGAGATCTTTCAGTTAGATCTGATGTAAAGCTGTCAGTTACAGGTTTAATGTGAATATTTAGAAGATGATAATTTTTGAACGCTAAATTTACATAAGAAGACTACCTAGTGTAGCACCTTCCTTCTCCAAAACTAACGAGAGTCTCAAGCTTACGAACTTCCAAACTACCATACTTTAACACCGACTGGAATTAACAGATCAAAACCCTCAGAATTTTTACAATATTCACGACTAAACTGCAATCAATAACTGAACTATACGTACAAACCTGAACACAAATTTAAGCATGTCTCTACGATATCACATCTGACAGACATCTCTGCTGATCACCGGCAAAGGAACAAAAATGCTCGATTTATTAACGTTAATTAACACTTTTGACCGCGACGTGACCCTCTAGTGGTTGCCAAGAAGATTTTCATAATGCTGCTGACCGCTCAGTAGCCATAAACCCAATTTTCATAGATACTTCAATAAAAACTTAATGAAGGCACGAGATATTTAATAACCCTCATTTCCAAAATTGATCTCTGAAATGAACTCTGATTTGAGTTGAATATCGAACTTCAGTGCGCAGTTAACATGTTAAAGCTTCATTCGGAGACAGAAGCGCTGGCTACAGAAAAGCAAGCCAAGCATAACATGCGAGTCCAAATAACGCATAGCATCCGTGTGTGTCCGCTGGTGATCACGAACTGCCTTTTGATTTATTATCCTCCAAAGTCGAACGATAACACTTTTCCGTTTTATCATTTGAAAGTAAAATGCTAGAATTCAGTTTGATGGTAGTTCAATCTAAATTTCAGTTGAGTTAATCAGTTAACGAGTTGATCAGTTTAGGCTGAGCGGGGTCGGGCAGTCGCACCCCTGCGTGGAGGAGTCAGAGCAACGAGTGCTGACTAACGAGAATTCGACTCACGGCATCACTTGTGTCATCACGACAACAAACATCACGCGAGAAGAATGAACAACACACAACAATGAGAGAACAACAGCGAATGAAATAACACGTTGACCGCGGTAACTTAAACTGTAGTTCAATATTGAACTCAAATTTAAATTAAATTTTGCAATTTTGAAATAGCAAACATCAACTGGATGGTGCCTTTATTTAGCTTTGATTAAGCATTTATGAAAATTGAGTTGGTCACAACTGTTCGGTGAGAAAAATTATGAAAATCGTCCGCGTACACCGGCGGCTCACATTGCGAACAACGCGTCAACACGTTGCTTGCAAAACGACCTATCGATGAGCTGTTTGAAAAAGTTTCAATAATCTTTCAAAATTACAGGTATTTAATGGACCCTGTTAATGAACGGCAATTATAAAATTATAAGCAACTTTTGACTTTAAATTTTAGTTGAATATTGAACTCAAATTGAACCCATCGCAGTGAACGTGGTAAACAAACCAGGGATATTGGAGCACGCTAGACCGCAGGGCGTGAGCGGCAGTCGCCACCATACCGGGAGTGGTGGGTGGCCAGACGTCGCCTTATACAGGTGAGCAACGCAGGGCTGCCATACGTCGTGGTGACATCAGACTGGCGACTCCTCCCTACCTCTCTCTATGGTTAACTTACTACACCCGCTCAAATAATAAAACGAAAATAACAGCTTAAAAAAATATTCCTGACACGTGTCGAGGATATCCACGAGTTCTTTTCGAGGAGGCATAGAAGACACAACTTTGTACATCTATTCAAACGATATACTGGAGCTTGTATGTGAGAATTGGTCGCTGTAAATGTGGTTGTTTTTTATTTTGTAACATGTTGCATGTGCGTGATGGGGGGTCTGCCGGCACTGGACTAGGGCCGCAGCTCGAGGATTGGCCACTCGGCTGAATCTGTTGTTATCTTTTCTTAAGTCCAAGTGAAGCAGCTTGCAGGCAAGTGTAGTAGGTGTCACACAACACTCCGTAACCGCTCGTCGTATTTGAAGGGGAAAAGAACCAAAAAGTCGTTTCAAGAAGCCGCTGAGTTGGAAAACTTTCATTGCATTCGAAGGAATTTAATTCGTTAGCAGACGCATCATTTCATTGCTATGATCACCATTTTCGTGTAGTGAAACTTCGCCCAATCTTGGAGTAATAGTTATCACAGAAAGACATGAAGGCTTCCTGACTCACTTGGCACGGCCAGCTATAGAGCTGGAAAGAATACTGGCGGAGCAAGGGAAAAAGGGAATAAATCAACGAACAAAATTAATATCTTACGCTTTTTGATTGTTTCTGCGACTTAAAAAAACGCAGAATCAAAAACAAACAGAAATCTATAAGCTCCTTTTTAGTTTTTATGAATTAGAGGATTAAGAAACGCAAACAGTCCGGAGAAATTGGTAGCGAAGGTCAGGTGCAAGTTGCATGCCATTTTAGGCGATGGTCAGCGCGCTGCGGCTCAGACTATAGAGAGCATCACGACGAAATGAAGGTCTCCACAGAAAACTCTCATGTGTATGTTTTGGTTTCTGCACACTAAGCTTTTTCATCTTATTTCAACTGCAAAGTTTCCACACATGTATTCGCGATTTTTTCCCAATAAATTCCTCAAATTCACACAGAAAATACTCCCAATCTCCGGGCACACTTGTAAGAAGACAACTAAAATAAACATAGCATAAAGCTTCACTATACAACCCAGAATGTTCAATACACAAGTTGCTAGATGCTCAGAGCTCGAATCATAATTAACACTTTGACTGCAACATGAGCCATATTTGGTCACTGAGGGAGTTTTCATTATGCTGCTGACCAACCATTAGTCACAAACTCAATTTTTAAAAATACTTAATCAAAACCTAAATGAAAACACGATCCAGTTAATGTTTGGTATTTTCAACATTGCCTACTACAATTTATTTTAAATTTATGTTGAATATTAAACTTTAATTTTACCTGCCACAGTCAAAGTTTTAAAAAGCTCAAACTTGAAGATTTCAACAATTAGAAAAAACAACACGGAATGTGACCGAGCTTACGGAAAACCATTCGCTACCAGCTGCGGTGTTACGACGGCATAAATACTTCGCAAATCCAGCCCGAAGGTGACTGATGAGACTCTTCGTCACTGTAACCATGTGTGGGGTGTTACCACCTAACACCCCTTTATGGTGGCTCATAGATGACACGGATGCCCCTGTAATACCACGGTGTCAAGCGCCATAAAATTTAAAAGCGAGTTATGTACACTACTGTCATCTCCAAACCTTACTCAGTCTGGGGTGTGAGTCGTAGGTACAGAAGGACAGTCGCACTATACTTCACAGGTACAAGAAAAGAATACCTCGCAGGTACGAGACAAGAACACCTCGCAGGTACGAGACAAGAACACCTCACAGTTACGAGAAAAGAACACCCTACAGATACGAGAACACCTCGCACATACAAGAACATCTCACAGATGCAAGACAAGAACACCTCACAGATACAACACAAGAACACCCCGCAGATAGATACAAGACGAGAACACCCCGCAGATAGATACAAGACAAGAACACCCCGCAGATAGATACAAGACAAGAACTCCTCGCAGATACAAGAACACCTCACAGATACAAGGCAAGAACACCCCGCAGATACAAGAACACCTCACAGATACAAGACAAGAACACCCCGCAAATAGATACAAGACAAGAACACCTCGCAGATACAAGAACACCTCACAGATACAAGACAAGAACACCCCGCAGATACAAGGAATGTTTCCTACTCCCCGAGCTGCGGCCTGGCGCTGCCCAATGTACACACGGGGTCTATTTCAGGACCCGGCCTCTGGTGTTTTATTATTTTGTGGTGAACTTTCCCTCACTTTCACGAACACTAAGCCTTGAAATTTACGTGCGAGAACACTCCTGAGGCGCCTTCGCTTCACGAAAACTTTTCTTGCCAGGACTTTGCAGCTGACGTAAGTTGTTAAAGCTTAATCTTTTTTGTGTGTGCAGACTTTGGAGTTGAAATAAGATGTAAAAGCTTAGTGTGCAGAAACTAAACAACTTTGCTGACAAGGTAAGAGACGATGCAGCGACTTGTGAAGTTTAAATTTCAGCGACTACGTAGGCTGAGGCAAGCATTTACGTTGTCACAGCGGTGCAGCTTGCGGCGTAGCTGAGAGTCAACGCGGCTGTGTTATAGGGACTGAATGCTGAATGTAGAAAATAGCAAACATTAACTAGATCGTGCTTTGATTAAGCATTTATGAAAATTGAGTTTGTGACTACTGGTCGGTCAGCAGCATGATGAAAACCCCTGGTAGCTCAAGCCGCAGTCAAAGTGTTAAGCTGAAATTAAATATGAAAAGAGCCGCAGCTAGATACAGCTCGTGGCGAAGCTAAATTTACTTAGAAGAACTTACGCAGTCAAAGTGTTGAGCCTGCGGAAGTTCAGCAAGCGCCGCTGAGTTACGCGTAAGAGAGCAGCGATGACCGTGCCCTGGTCACATGACTTCTGATGCTTGAGAATTTGTGCGATTCGTCGTGTGCTTGTCAAATGCACGCCAAGTGACGGGTATTTAATGGGAATGAACCAGGTGACGGGTTTTAACTTGGCGTGATGGGCATCAACCCGCACAAGTGAACGCCTTAACTACGTTTGCGCGGCTGCAACAGTTGGTGAGGTTAGATTGCAAGTAGCAGAACTGAAAACCTGACTTTACTGCTCGAATACATTCCTATCCTTTCCCCCGTAATATTTTACCTTCTACCCTTAAACTTATTTTCAAAAAAGTAATGAAACCCCCAAATACGTAACGCATTAATGCTAGTACGTATAGATGAGCAAGTCAGCTAGCGATTCACACGCGTACCACTGCGTCGTCAAGGTGTTGAGGTTCCCTCAAGACGCACAACTCGAGGCTACACAGACTTTCCTGAGGCCCGGCAAGCACTCAAGTCGAGTCACGTACGGCGCCGCACATGAAAATAACCGAGCGTCACAGCCCCGAATATGTTGACAATATGAGGTGTCTGCTTTAAATTCCAGGCTAGGCCTATGGAATATGACACGGACACAACTGAAGGCGCCGGTGGCCAGATAGACTTGGGCGCTGAGACGGAGAATGGGTTCCCTTAATTCCACTGATAACGCGCGAGTGATACGGAGACCGTAGCCAGGTTTCAATCAAAATGTTCCACTTATGTCGGATAATATTTCACTTTCTGATTCGAGTTGAGCGTAGTCACCATGACGCTACAGATGGTGACACTGTTGCGACTACTAGATTAGTCGCAGGTATACACCCGAAACATGATACACTTGCTACACGCTAGTGTTGAAGAGGTCCGAAGGTAAAGAAGACTCATTGAATCGTGCGAGAGATTTGCGTATGTAGATCTCGAGAATACATAAAATATTTCACAGACAAATAAAAAACATATTACCGGGAACGTAAAAACCGTTTTTACAAAACGGTATTAAACACTTTACAAAATAATAAAAAGACTGCGTACAAACTGATCTCCTCACGTTAACTTGTGACCTCGTGAACTTAATTATGCATACAGATTAACCTTATCAAACATAACGGTGCTAAATAAGTACCTCCATGAAGGTTGGTCTTGTTATCATTCCAAATCGTGTCCAAAAAGCATAAGTTTGGTCTTGTTATCATTCCAAATCGTGTCCAAAAAGCATAAGTTTGGTCTTGTTATCATTACAAATCGTGTCCAAAAAGCATAAGTTTGGTCTTGTTATCATTACAAATCGTGTCCAAAAAGCATAAGTTTGGTCTTGTTATCGTTACAAATCGTGTCCATGAATCATACGATTGGTGAAATTCTAGCTCAGTGGTTCTTAACTTTTTTACTCCCAGGCCCCCGTAGGAATTGTGGGAATTGTCAGGGGAAATTGTGTGCAGATGGACTGGTAAATAAGAGAACACAACAAAGAATATTATAAATAGGTCCTCAAACATATTCAGCTGTGAAAGTTCACTCTTTTGCCGAAAACATTACTGGGAAAAATCAGGCTTTACTGAGGAGGCTCAGGCCCCCCATGCAGGTTAAGAATCACTGTTGTAGCTCCTTTCGTACGCGCACCTGAACAGGTTTACACACGACGCTTAAACGTGCATGCTTATCGCATAAATGTTTTTATCAGTTTAGCTGATCGTGAATAGTGCAGTCGGCGCACTGCTAGGAAAGCAAGTTCACATAACAGGATGTTTCCTGTAGTTCTCTTGAAAATAATAAAATCATAAATTCCCGTTAGAGCAAGAAGATAAAGGCGCGCGCTGGACAGCAAACAGCTCAAAATATCCACAAACATTCACACCCTCTACGATCATAAACAGAAAAACTAAGAAACGTAGTTAAAAATAATGAAATATGTGTGAAACCTCAGCATTAAAAAAACATGTAAAAACCACGCCATTAAAACAAAATATGTAAAACTACGCCATTATAACAAAATATGTAAAACCACGGCAATATAACAAAATTTTCAAAACCACGGCATAATAACAAAATACGTAAAACCACGGCATAACAAAATATGTAAAACCACGCCATTATAACAAAATTTTCAAAACCATGGCATAATAACAAAATATGTAAAACCACGCCATTATGACAAAATATGTAAAAGCACGGCATTGTTAAAAAATATGTAAAACCACGGAATAATCACAAAATACTTGAAACGGCGTTATAATGAGAAAATATGTTAAAAACAATGGCATTATAAGAAAATATGTAAGACCACGGAATAATTACAAAATATGCAAAAGAGCGGCGTAAGAGGCAAAAAACGCCGACCTTCGAGCACACTCACCACCGAAGTTCAGAACCGGTCTGTCGAGAGCTGTGCCTCAGCGATGCAGGAAGATAACATGATGAAATGAAAGAGATCCACCGAGTAACTGACAACAAATTAGTTAATATCACCCAAAATCTATCGTGTGGATTGTTCAGTTCACACGTCAGGCCCCACCGTGCGAGGGACTCAAATCACACGTCATGGAGTACCGAACAGGTTGTTCCACACAACATAACCCCTGTACAGCTGGTTCACACGACAAAACCCCTGTGCAGCTGGTTCACACGACAAAACCCCTGTGCAGCTGGTTCACACGACAAAACCCCTGTGCAGCTGGTTCACACAACAAAACCCCTGTGCATCTCGTCCATAAAAAAACAAATGTGCAGCTGGTTCACACAACAAAACCCATGTTCAGCTGGTCCACACAACAAAACCCCTATGCAGCTGGTTCTTACAACAAAACCACCTCGCACACTTGCGACGCACCAAAAGAACACGCCGAAACTCACCTGTTGCCAGTGTTCCTCTAGGCTGCAGGCCGAAGAGAAGTAGCCGGTTTCGTGCACCAGTTGGAGTTCACCGAAAATTCCACCTGACGGAAGGATATCCATGGTGGCTTGCTTCCACCTCACAAACTGCTGCTCGTGGATGCTATTGCTACAACTGGAAGCTTGTGGATGTCCTCAGGATGGGGAAATACTAGATGATAAGGACCGTGATATCAGGCAGTAGGTTCACGGGTATCGTCAGGACGATGATGTATCGGAAGATGATATCCTAATTGATGGGAACTACCTCTTGGAGCGCAGGGAACGTAAGGGTGCGGAAACAACGTTAGACGTGCTTATAGGGGGCACTTGGAGCACTTTCTGGGGCACGTTTGTCCGTGGGAGCACCAAAATTTGGCAGTTCGAGACACCGAGAAACACTGATCCTACCGGGAAACTTTTCATGGAAACTGGTTCAGGGATTGAAACTTTTCACAAAGAGATGGTATCAGTAAAATACGGAATTATCACTTCATGATTAATACGCACGGCTGTACTAAACACTTCATCAACACTGTCGGCTGGGGAACAAAAAAGATAAAGGTGAAGGATCAGGGACAAAGTGAATGATTAAGTTGAGTGTCAAGTTAGGTACTTTCTAGAGATTAGAAATGAATCGAAACAGTCCTAGATTAGATGAATGAATGAAAAAGCGTTAAAAAAAACAACAATCAAAGGAGAGAACAGTATGTTTGAACACTGCATGTATAAATGAAAACCAGCTTTTTGTAAAACATAACAAATATATAATCCTACTCACAGCAAAGATAATATCAGTCCCTAGCGTGCCAACGAAACTCCACCGGAAGATTACTTCATAAAGTGTAACACAACACAAACAACTTGGGAACCAAAAATAAATGCTACATAAATGTGCGACACGAGAGAAGGACCTTCCAAGGCAACGCATCTAACAACATTGACACGAACTCTACCCTATCACCCGCACAGAGAGAAATTTGAGAATGAACTTCTCGAGTGATATAAATCACACCGCAATTTTATTACAGAGCTAGCAAGCGCAAAGTTTCATCACCGTGAAGTGTCTGCAATGATATCAGTTAGGCTATCTCCTTCTATCAGTTCAAGCTCTTAAGATGGAGTGCTGGCTAAAGTTTATCGGCGAGATCCAGCTCCAGCGATGCCGGCATGCCGTCAGATACCGCACCAGCTCTTGTTTTGTGACCCATCATGTGTGGGGATGTGTGAGGTTGTGTGGGGTTGTGATGGCGATGTGTGGGGTTGTGATGGTGATGTGTGGGGTTGTGATGGCGATACGATGGCGATGTGTGGGGTTCTGATGGCGATGTGTGGGGATGTGATGGCGATGTGTGGGGATGTGATGGCGATGTGTGGGGATGTGATGGCGATGTGTGGGGATGTTATGGCGATATGATGAGGATGTGTGGGGTTGTGATGAGGATGGGTGGGGTTGTGATGAGGATGTGTGGGGTTGTGATGAGGATGTGTGGGGTTGTGATGAGGATGTGTAGGGTTGTGATGGCGGTGTGTGGGGTTGTGATGGCGGTGTGTGGGGTTGTGATGGGAACGGATTGTAATAGGGATACAACGAGGTAAAATGGGATTTAAGGTACAAATTATAATAAGGAAAAAAAATGCTTTTAACAAAAATATAACATTTGACAGAGCATTTAACAATTTACAATGAGATTAGATCAGACTTCATGTTAGATCACATTTTCTTAATCACAGCACACATGTTCTCAAGAGAAGAAAGAAGAATGTATCATTAGGTAAAGAATTTAGAGGACGTAGAATAAATGCAGGAGATATATTCTACGTCCCACGTGTAAAAATAGCAAGATTGAAGGAATTTTACGAAACAAGATGAAAATTGGAAAATGAAGTAATTAGTGGTCAAAAAATGAATATCAGTGAACCGAAGAAAGTCGGTCTGAAACAAAACAAAAGACCTATTCTGTTGAAACAAAAGATAGGATTATCCGACTTTCGACTCGATACCTCGCATCTTCCCCTAAAAGTGCTAATACCCATCCATACATACCAGAATTGTGCCCCCTTATGAGAATTAAAGTGGGCTAAAACAAGCCTATTTGGAGATTGATTATAAATAGCTTTAGCCTCCCTTTACCACAACCAAGGGGCTTAAAGAAAGGAAGGATGAAAGCACCATTTAGCATGGACTTAAGGGAACGTGAAATCTATGCACAAAAGGTGTTCCCGCACCGGATCCCGTGCGCATAGAAACAGTAAGATAAGAAGGAAGATTTTGAAATAAGATAAAAGTTGAAGAAGAAAGTCAGAGGTGCTGAAAAACAGGACAATAGTGAACTGAGAAAAGATGGTCCTTAACAAAAGAAAAAACATTTTACTTAAACAAAAAGAAGGCCTACCTAACTATCAGCTCAGAACCTCACATTTTCAACCTGGGAGCGCTAACTCCCATAGATGCAATAGTTGTATCCATTAGAAGGGAGCCTCTATTGAGTTTGACTGGGATAGGAAGGAGATAATATATAAGTATAATAAGGACACACCTTGCAGGGATAGAGCTAAGGAATACACAAGGCTATTGGAGTTATCACAAGGTTACAATGGGATTGCAATGGAGCAAAAGGCAAGGGGTCATCAGGTCCTCTGGTGTTGCATCGCCGGGACAGAGAGCGATACCTTCTTGACGAACTTTGTAGTAGCGGGACAGTAATAGATTACGCAGCCAAGGCAAGTTTTAATACTTGATGGTTGTAGTTTACGCTGCCAAGGCAAGTTTTAATACTTGATGTTAGCAGTTTACGCTGCCAAGGCAAGTTTTAATACTTGATGTTAGCAGTTTACGCAGCCAAGGCAAGTTTTAATACTTGATGGTTGTAGTTTACGCCGCCAAGGCGAGTTTTAATACTTGATGTTAGCAGTTTATGCAGCCAAGGCAAGTTTTAATACTTGATGGTTGTGGTTGACGCAGCCAAGGCAAGTTTTAATACTTGATAGTACAGTTTACGAGGCTATCATTGAAGCCGCTACACCCCGAGTAACATGAGGTAACCCTACTATTCTTATACTCCAAGCTTCACATAAGTCTGCCACAGCAGCACTGCCCCAATACGGGTGACGTTTACGGTTTCTTTACGCCTACATTTATTGGTTATCAGAGCATTGAGGAGGGATTTCTCATAATCCGAAACGTTTGCTCTTATATGATAAGTTTAGCTACGTTGATTTTCTGTTTTATTCTTCTATGGGATTTCATAGAAGTCACCCCATTTCACCTAAATTATGCGTATGATTTCCCAATACGGCCAAAATCCACTTCACAATCAAGGTTAAATGATATTCCAGCATGGGTAACATTCCACTTCACAATCTAGGTTAAATGATATTCCAGTATGGGTAACATTCCACTTCAAAATCTAGGTTAAATGATATTCCAGTATGGGGAACATTCCACTTCAAAATCTAGGTTAAATGATATTCCAGTATGGGTAACATTCCACTTCAAAATCTAGGTTAAATGATATTCCAGTATGGGTAACATTCCACTTCACAACCAAAGTTAAATGATATTCCAGTTTGGGTAACATTCCACTTCACAACCAAAGTTAAATGATATGCCAGTATGGGTAACATTCCACTTCACAACCAAAGTTAAATGATATGCCAGTATGAGTAACATTCCACTTCACAACCAAAGTTAAATGATATTCCAGTATGGGTAACATTCCACTTCACAACCAAAGTTAAATGATATTCCAGTATGGGTAACATTCCACTTCACAACCAAAGTTAAATGACATGCCAGTATGGGTAACATTCCACTTCACAACCAAAGTTAAATGATATTCCAGTATGGATAACATTCCACTTCACAACCAAAGTTAAATGATATTCCAGTATGGGCAACATTTCACTTCATAACCTAACTTAAATAATATGCCAGAACGGGTAACGTTCCACTTCACGATCAAAGCCTTCGCGTCTCAGGGCATGAAAACTAGCCACTAGGCATGGAGGCGGCGCCGAGTCAACTAGATAAGTTCGGCTCATAAGAAATGTTTTATTGCCACCAATTTGACATTACACTCGTCACATTTTTGTTTTTTCCTACGCATAACTGTATTGAAACTCAAACTGAGGAATTTCATTGCATAACACTTCATTGAACCCTACACACTTTGACCGCAACGTGTGCCACCGGTTGCCACGGAGGAGATTTTCGTAATGTTGTACAGAGTACAGTGCGACAGTCTATTGTCCTACAGCTCAACTTGTGCCCTGCCGGAACGCGGAAGAACGCCTGAATTTACAATGCAAATGGAATCCGGAAAACGTCAGAATTTAAAAGATGCTGTATTTAAGGGTCACGTAAAATATGTAGTTCTAAAAATTGAAAAGAATTGTCGAAAAAGCCGGTTTTTCAATGACAGTATTTTGAAAACGTCCATTTTTTAACATTGTTCATTTTAAGAGTTATTGAATTTTTAAATTGATATACTTTGGAAGATTTCAAATTTCCGATAGCCATTGATATTTTAAAAGGGAAAATAACTCTCACAGCCCCCTACTTAAAGTGCCTCTCGAACTCTATGCCGGTACTCTTAAGAAACAGAAAAAGTTTTTAGTCGAAGACTCAATTTCTGAACGTCATGCCGAATTTCCTACGGCATTGAAAGTAAGATTAAAACCCACAGCGGAAGTTTCCAAGTTAGTGGAAATATTTCTCAGACTCGAAGTCAAAATTAATTCTAAATTATAGCACGACTGGCACGCACCACCTCCATCATAACAGTAACTAGACAATCCAAGTCCCCCAGCAGACAGCAATGCCCTGATCGTAGAAGTGTACTTGCACATTTATTAATACTTGCATCGATGGGTCGTTTGAGAAATTTTAGCAATCTTTTAAAATTAATAGTATTTAACGGACCGAGTTAATATTTGCAATTTATAAAACTGCAAACAACTATTGACTATAAATTTGAGATGAATATTGAACTTCAATTTAACCCATCGCAGTAAGCATGTTAACACTTGATCAATATTAAAAAAGTGTACCACGTTGGATGCCCTGAAAGCCATCCTGTCAATGAACAAGACGCTGCTCGACCGGCTGGCCACGGATGCGGCAGCTGCATCACACTCGGATACCAAAAAGAAATCCAACATCACGTTGGAGTCCACCATTTTTTTCTGAGCTATGTCTAAATATCAGTCATTAATTGGAACTACTACATCGAGTGATGGTCAAGTTTAGTAAACTATTTCATTCACTAGTGAATACGGCCCGTCAAAAATGGCGGGACTTGATGTTTTCCTAAAACAAATCTTGCAGATGAGGATGCCAAACAATTATACCCATCCCAATGGTACCCGCGAATAAAATATTCTTGTACGCACTTGTGCACTGGTGAAACTCGTATCACAGATACGGTCATTGAGCATCCATAAGAACGTCACTGACACACTCACCAACCAAGCAAGGCAGAACTGCGTTTTAATATTTTTATTTGCCAAGAAGCTTTCGAAATATTTGCTACATCTTTTTCCTTGTGAGAAGTTGCATTTTCTTGAACGATAGATTCAATTTTCATTGCCGCAATGTTTTTGAGTGGTAAACCAAAGTGAGCGGATGCCAGGTCATCTGAATGGTATCGATGATACAGTTCAAATAGATATGAATATTTTGAGAAAATTGTAGACAGGAGATATAAAAACCTAAATTGTGCACCTTATGAGAGAGGGGATTTTGGCCCAGCAACATTCAAGTCATACCCAGCCTCCAGTCACCGTACACACGGCCAGCGTGAGCTGCTCAGCTGAGAGTGAGCATGACACGCTCAATGCTGTACGGTCACGTAATGGTGCTACAGCCTCCTAGTTATGGTAGTTGAGGTATTAACCTTGTAATTATGGTAGTTGAAGCAACGTGGCTCTAAAATTTGTCGAATTTATGGCAATAGTCGTTGAAGTATACAAGCTTACGTAATAGAGACTTGTAATTATGATAGGTAAAGTTACGTAGTATTGTGATTGTGGTAGTTAAGAAAACACGGACTCGTTAATATGGTACTCGAAGAAAATAGCTTTGTATTTATGGATGTTATAAAATATAGTCCGGTATTAAAGGTAGTGAAGGAAAGGCAGTCGGGTATTAATGGCAGTGAAGGAAATACAGTCCGATATTAATGGCAGTGAAGGAAATACAGTCCGGTATTAATGGCAGTGAAGGAAATACAGTCCGGTATTAATGGCAGTGAAGGAAATACAGTCCGATATTAATGGTAGAGAAGGAAATACAGTCCGATATTAATGGCAGTGAAGGAAATACAGTCCGAAATTAATGGCAGTGAAGGAAATACAGTCCGGTATTAATGGCAGAGAAGGAAATACAGTCCGGTATTAATGATAGAGAAGGAAATACAGTCCGGTATTAATGGTAGAGAAGGAAATACAGTCCGGTATTAATGGTAGAGAAGGAAATACAGTCCGATATTAATGGCAGTGAAGGAAATACAGTCCGATATTAATGGCAGTGAAGGAAATACAGTCCGGTATTAATGGCAGTGAAGGAAATACAGTCCGGTATTAATGGCAGAGAAGGAAATACAGTCCGATATTAATGGCAGTGAAGGAAATACAGTCCGATATTAACGGCAGTGAAGGAAATATAAGATGTAATATATAATTACGGACGCTAAAACAATACGGTCTCACAATTATGGTAGTTAATGCAACACAGTTTGGTAATTATGGAAGTTATTACAATAAGGTCTTGTATTTACGGTAGGTGAGACAAGACGGTGTTGTGATTATGAAAGTTCAAGGAAAATGTTATCGCAGGCATGGTAGTCATGGAAAAATAGCTTTTATGTAAGGCAGTAAATAAAGTACAATGTTATGGTTATGATAGTTAAAGAAATATAGTTTTTTAACAATAACAATCACAGTAATAATCACAAAAATAAAAGTAAAATAATAATGAGATAATAATTATGAAGATTAGGAATAATAATTATAATAATAGTACTAACAATAATCATAACAATGATAATAACCATAATCATAGTAAAAAAATGCATTTTAATTATGGTAACCGAGGAAATGAGGTCTCGTGATTATAATAACTGAAGAAATCGAGCCTTCTACTCATGCACTCAGCGACTGCAGTGTGGCCATCGTGGCAGTTATGGTAATACAATAGTGCAGTATTGTCTACAATATCTACAATAGCCTCGTTATTTGCGGTATCTACAATAGCCTCGTTATTACGACGGCTTATACAGTAGCCTTATAAATGGAGCCATTTAGGCACCAAAAATGTGACCTTTCTCAGATAAGGCATGTGTTTTGTGCTAATTTGTGAGGTGAAGCGAAGCCATTTCGGTAAACAAGGCAAGACGCGTTCGCAAGTAATACATATACAGTTTAAATACATGAATATTCAACGCACACATGAGTAATTGTGACGCACCGCACCAGAAGTGGCCATTGTATGTATTGTTATACCGAGGAATTCCTAACTTCAAAATGAAGCTACAAACAATAAAACTTTGGAATTTATCAACGTACAGCTCTATGATTTTTTTTTTTTTTTTTGTATACCGTGTATGATAGAAATAGGTAAACCTTTGCTATGCTCGTCTACACAGCACTATAGATGTTTAAAAAAATACATTTCCTTCAGTTTAATGTGACTTATTTTCAAAAGAAATCTATACTTTCTGCACCACAATTTACACTTCGCACCGCGTCCAATAACCCTTATCTGCTCTCCACTATCATCACAATATCCTGTGGCTATGAACAAAATACACAACACTCTTCATGGATTTAAAATAAACCAAATAATATTTAAACTCCATTCGTAGATGGCTGTTTACAATGTATCCGACTCAAAGGCTGCATTCATCACCATTCATTGTGCATGAATGAGAAATTAACAGGGCAACAGTGCCTCTTTACGAGAGACAGAGACAATGCATTCAAGCGCAACGCACATACACCTTTCACAGCAACTGCTCGGAGCACACTGAGGTCTGACAGCTCTTGCGGATCATCGAACGTTCAACAATTTTCCACCATTTAGTAATACATGGAACGTTTATTTGAGTTAAATTTGAGAATTTTACTGAGCGAAAATGCATTTACTTAAAAATTTAGAAATCGTTTGCATTTTCTGATGCTTATTTTTCTATTCCTTCATGTTTTTCTTAGCATTCTCCGTATATATGAAAAAGAGCAGTACATTTGTACAAGACTCTACTGATTCGTACAAAGTGACAAAACCACAAAAAATTCAAACTGTTTCTTCATTTATAATCGATTCACAATAATCGTTCAAAGTTACAATGAATGTGTGTGGTCAGGGTGTTGATAATTCAAACCCGATATGCACAAAATATAATTTTACCGATGTTTTTCCAGGTCTCCTTGATTATTCTACAAAACATGAGAAGAGGTCTTCATGAGGGTAACTTCCCACGACTGCCGCAGTTTTACCCTAAAACGAGATTAGATTCCACGGTCGGGAAATTCTCTGACCAGGCCACCAGAATATTGAACTTGGGCCTAAAATAACCGGAACAATTTGATTTGCCCTGTCAGTCGGGCAACTTATTTTCAATGATATGAGGGTTTATGAAGCTTGTTATAGACTTGGCCTTCGTGAAAGACTACAATCTATCGAAAATGACTCTATTTATCGTAAATGACTAACTGTCGTAAATGATTTTACTATTTCTATCATAAGTGAATTTACTTTTACCATCATAAATGACTTTAATTTCGCTGTCGTAAATGACTTTACTTTTGCTATCGTGAATTCCTACCTAATGATGTCGTAAATGATTTTACTATTGCTATCGTAAGTGACTTCACTATTCCTATCGTAAGTAATTTTATTATTCCGATCGCTAATGACCCTCACAAATTTTTTTCTTTCATTACTGAGTTATTTACAAATAAATTTAAAATACACAACGAATCAATAAAATACAAGAATCCTAAATAATCGGAAGAAATGCACAAACAACTGACTTTATACGAATGAATTTATTTTATCTCCAGCCCTAGTCTTTGCTGTACAAATGTATTGCGTATTGCACTACTGATGGGAAGTTTTATGAATTAACTCTTAATATGAAACCTAAAGATACGCTGAACCTTTTCAAACGATGGGACCACATTTTCCTTACAGCAAGTACAGTGTTCCTAACATACATTCATCTACGTATTGCACCACTGAGAGTGAGTTCCATGAATTAATTACTAATTAGAAAGCTTTAGAAACACTTTTCACATTTTTCTTTTCAGCAAGTTCGGTGTTGGAGTCAAAGTGAGGAAGTAAAACTAATATTCCTCGCTCCACTCTGATGTAGAGGGTGCGGCAGTCATTCCTGCATTTTACTCTTCCACAGCCTTCTCAATAGAGCAGAATTGACTGCCGCACCCCGTGTAAATGGGTACCGGGGTGTGTGTACACCACTGCGTACTGGTGTTAATGATATGGCATTTGAAAATAGAATGCAGTATGTGTATGTTTGACTTGATTGTCATGTTGAGTATGCTTCATGTACTAACTTGATTTGAGTGATGAAATAGGCCGATTTCTAGAAAATCTCACGTTTAGGATAAAAAGAAAACCCCCGTAACTTGATTTTCCTGTCGAGTGAAAAATTAGAGTTTAAAAATGTTTTTTACCCCTTTTATTAACTGTTTTTCAGAGCACTGAGGATGGATTTTTTATGACATGAAACGTCTGTTTTTATCATGATATTTTTAGTATTATCACGGTATATTATATTTAGTATATTATCATTTTCATGATATTTTTAGTTACGTTGGTTTTTCTTTTTATCCTAAACTTAATTGGAATGTTGCTCGTGATGATCAACTTCAGTAAAATGTTTAATAGTTGCATTGCACTGTTAAAATACAGCTGTTGCGACCTGACTGAAATGTGGAATATGTTATTTATTGTTTTCAAATGTATATCCGTGGAATTACGAGTATCAACTCAATCGGTGTGTTGAACACAAAATTTGAACTTGATTAAAATTTGGAATATATCATGCATCAATTTGATTACAATGTGTAATACATCATGTGTCAGATTGGTTAAAATGTTATCAATGTTGAACATGTCAGGCATCAATTTTATTGAAATGTCTGATGTATTTTCTACCATATGAAGTAGATTGTTGAAATTATTGAATTTGTTTTGTATCAACTTGATAAGAATATCGAGCGAATGATAATAATCATTAGATGTCTAGTAATTTTTTTAAGGCAAATTATTATAATGAATAATTATAAATATTTTCATTACTATTAATTATTAAATTACAGAACGTCAAACAGAATGAGCGCTCGATCAGAATGTATAATAAGTCTTGACTAAGAGCGACGTACACACAGTGTGCCCTGAAACGGATAAAACAGCGGTGTACAAACGACATCAAATTCAATATTAGCCACCTTGAGAAGTTGGCTGAGTGTACATCCTGTACGTGGAGACAATTCCCCACGAGTCCCACTTTACCCTAACCGGCGTCGAAAACTCTTCAGCAGTTTAAAAACTACCTGAAACACCTCAAGAATAATTTAGAGCGATCTATACCCTACATTTCATCTGGAAAATTCGCGTCATGTAGCATATTACGAGCGAAATTTTATGTAATATCAACATAATCTTTCGTTCGTATAAATGTAAATTGGTTATCTTAGCTCTGAGGAATTCAGCGACCAACGTAAAATTCCAGTCGAGGTCCGCACCCTAGCCGCCTGCCTGCTTCGTTCTCCGTGGTGCGTCATCCGATGTTACGAGACGCGTCATCCGCCTCTGCTGTGGTGCGGTGACGGGTTACTTATGTAACTGTGGTGGTAGTATTTAATTGAGTACTGTGCGGCAGTGACCAGGATACCTATTTAACACCAATCGCTGGTTGACAGAATAACAAAAAATTTTTACTTGTTTTTTACTCAATGTTATGATAGTTTTCTGAACGCAATTTTCGAATTGCATTTATTCTTATTGTAGTAATTTTATGCTCAGAACAATAAGTTCAAAAACAATGTGGGACTACATCGGGAAAACGATTCTATTCTTGGTCGACGTAATAGAGTTAGATAGCTTGAAGTCAGGGATGCAAAAAATATTCATTCGATGGTAATTCTCGCAGCACTGAGACACATGCGTTGGAATTTATTAACATTTACACTGTATATTCTTCATCAATATTTCATGAGAAAACCATTAAAATCCATGAGTGCCCCCGTCACGTAACGCCTTTCTCCCTCTCAGAGGCACAACTCGTGGAACAATCAAGTTTCAAAAAAACGTTTTCAAGTTGCAAAAATAAGTTATCAAGTTACGAAAAAACGCTATCAAGTTGCAAAAAAGTAATCTCTAAAATCATCTTTCAGTGAAGTCAACAATTATAGTTCCAGTAAGTCCAATCGCATTGAAATGTTTTTAAAAAATTTTTATACATGTTGTTTCATGGTAGTTTCAAATCTCATCACACCGGCCAATTCACTACAGCAGCAAACACTCTCAGCATTTCCGAGCCATTACCTCTTTTCCCCTCCAGCTTTGCCACTTATTGATACCTCCTATATATCTATCTATATATATATATATATAATCCATATAATTCTTGCTCTCTAAAGTATTTATCCGCGATTTCTCAACCCGTTGAGGGGAGCGTCGATAGCTGAGGGCCGGCGATAAGAGGGTACGATAATACTTCCCTCTCGATTCATCGCACTCGAACACCGACAGCTGCAGTTACGGCTAAAGAATGACGCTGTTTCGGAGCGAGGGCGGGGGGAGGCGGTGGCGGAAGGGGAGGGTTTGGGGTAGATGAATGCGTACGGGGTTATGGATTATGAGCTGTTTTAATGGTGTGTCCAATGTACACAGGCTTGTGAGTTAATTGTGGAAGTTTCTGTCCTCAGGAGAAGAGGGTGATGGAAGGGAAGGGTTTGGGGTAGATGAATGCGTACGGGGTTATGGATTATGAGCTGTTCTAAATGGTGTGTCCAATGTACACAGGCTTTTGAGTAAATTATGGAGGATTCTGTACTCATAAGAACGGGAACTGAAATCCAATTTCGTGGTGCATATAAGTGTCATGAAATAAGTTTATTGCCGTGAAATGAGTTCAGTGGAGGAATGGAACGGATGGGTAGCGTGTAGATGAGAGTCGTTGGTGTCACTCTTGCAGTTTCGTAGGTTATTTGAATTGTTTCTCCAATGTATGCAGGGTCAGCTCACATATTTTTATGATTTTTTTCAACATTTGTTTATTTAGTCGGCGAATCTTTCTGCTTTGGGCTCCCACTTAATATTTTCTTTCTTTTTTTACTGAATAAGGCTTATGTTTCAAGCATAGGAAGTAGAGGTTAGTCCATTTTCCGTACCTAGATTGGACAAGGAGTGAGACAGAGTTTTTCAATGTAAGAGCGAACTTATCTTTTTAATTTCACGCAGCGTGAAAGTGAAGGGAATTATTTTATTTAAATTAAACTTTTCGTCCTACAACATCCTCTTTACCATAGATAAATCAGATCAAGTAGGCAAGAGAGACAAAATTTGAGTTTGAAATTATTCATATTCGTTGAAGTAAACAACGAAATTATGTTATATGAACAAACTCAAATGAAAACCTGTCCCTGCAGTATTTTTGAGATAAATTATCACTACTTTGATTCGTTCCCTTAGAAAAAATAAAATTACTGAAGAGTCCAGTTAATTATTGCAGTAAGCAACATCACAACGCAGTAGAAGCGAATGGCACTACGATTTCCCAATCCACAAATATAAATCCCACTTTCTTTTCACGGCCGCATTTAAATTTAACGAGAAATAATTCTGCCAATAATCACTACCGTGAATTCATCAATTAAAGCTCCACGCATCAAATTTTCGTACCAAAACACACTAGGCTTCTTTCTATTTCTTTGAACGATTTCCCCAGTTTTATTTATAAATATTCTCTACACTGAACACGTAGGGGAACAATTCTATTTTCGTACCAGAGCACGAAACGATTTCCTAATTCTTTGAACGATTTCCTCGATTGTAATTCCATATTCCCTACACTGTTATTTACATGCATCATCAAACCTAGATTACGCAACAAAGAGAATGCATTTTTCCATGTTTTTTTCTCAATCATTTGTTTCGGCTATTAACGTGGATATTACGGCACCCCTGTGTGTATATCAAATAACGATCTTTATATTGGGACATTTTAAAAAACAATGATGAGTTTTGTATCATCTTTATTGTAAATAAACTGTTTTCTTTTTTCTTTCCTTTCACTGCACGCTCAAGAGAAAAATTCTTTCCCACAGCACAGCACCTCTGGATCCGCAGCACTACGCATGCGTCCACACGCCACCACGTGTGATCCCTGCAGCGCGTACGGTCATCATTGTTGTGGTCATTTGTGCTGCAGTTGTAGAGTACAATGCATTCTATACTTATGTAGGGCATCGATGTTTACTTTCTTATCGCCGTAAGTTATTGTTACTTTGCTCTCTATGTTACTGTTTTTACTTTACTCAGGTTATTTTTTAATTTGACATGCAGGTTACTGTTATTTCACTCAGGTTATGGTTACTTTTCTCAGCATGTTGCTGTAACTTTGCTTGAGGCATTGGCTAAATATCGCATGGTCTATTTATCGCAAGCATTTGGAAATTTAAGATTAATTTAATTGATGTAAAATAGACAAATGGAGTTCATTATACTCACTCATTGCGCAGTAAATTCAATAATTTGACAATTGTTTTCGTGCCCCTCTTATCATAATGCGCTCTCACAGCAGTCACGCACTGGCTCCCAGAGAACCGTTTTATGAGAAATGGAATCATTTAGGGTTTAGCTCCTCTTATTTTATCTTACTCTTGTAGAAATTTTGTACTCAATTTTTCGGTTCCTTGTCCTAATTTGACCAAACTTGTCGCAATTGTGAGTTTTTTCTAATTAATTTTATCGTAAATATGCATCAAATTTTAGTCATACCTTTTTTAGTTTTTCATTAATTTTTTTCAATCACTATTAAAATTACGGTCGTTGGCGGGATTTTTTATATTTTTTGACAATGAAACTTGATTCCTCGCAATATTATCTTAAATTCATCTAACTGCCTCTCATTCTTCTTTTATTTTAACATGCTCCGGTAATGCCCCAGTCCGGCCGCACGTTCTACGCTAAAAACATCTTTAAAATTATCCTCGCTGCATCACACTACGCACACAGTACAGCAGACACACCGCACCTTATATCAGAAATTGCCTCGATCTCAAAAGGCACAAATTTGCGCAAGTTCAATTTTCACTAAACTGGGCTGCAAATCACAGTCTCCATCTCCTAAATCTTTGATCCAATTGCCAGGCTGTCACCAAAATAATTAAAACCGGGCTTATGCCCGCCGCCCGACCGATCGCTTCTTCGCTAGGGCTTTTGCGTGGCGAAAAACCGATGCTGCTCTTTTCCACCAAAAGAAGATCAGTTCTCCGCCACAGGATATATTCGAAAGCACGTTACTGATTGTTCGAAAGCAATGATTGATTTGAAAATGCTGTATTTTGTCCTGATAAAGGATTGAAGGCCTTTTCCTTGTCCTGATTAAGGTAAAGTAGGTATTGGATTAGGGTATAATTAATTTTTACTTGTCACTTGAAAAATGCAACAAAGAAGCAAATTACAAACAACACAATACAAAAGCTTGACAAATTATGTGTGCATACGAGACCTTCAAGAAGTGCGTACATGCGCTCATACTTGTTATAGTTAGCGCTGAGTGGAAAAATTTTATTCAGTCAACAAAAATATACAAATATTATTATGTTAATTTTGCGATTTTCATTTCATGTTTTCCAATGGGCTTTTATTCATTAAAATGCAGTATTATATGCTAGTTTTGTTAGGCAGTCTCGCCTCTATTACCTGTAATCTCACCTCCATTACCTGCAGTTCACGATTGTGATGGTATAGCAGCACTGGGGTGCGAGGGTAGTGGTTGTAACAGGTACGAGGGTGTTAGACCCGTATGGTACTACCTACGCCGTTGAGTTCCATTGAGGCAGTTTAGGCAGCAGCCTTACATAGCTTCTCGTGCAGTGGGTATCGCTGATACACGACAGAGAAGTAGGAACTTTTTCTTGAATAAATTGACATTGATACATTTTACGATTACTGTACACTTGAAATTACTAGATAGAATTTTAGCAGTAACTGAGCTAGAAATGCTAGTCATAGAGCTTAGGGGGAACTAGAGTATAGTCACTACAAGGGTATTGGGCGTAGCGGGTATAGCAGTAGTGGGGTGCGAGGGTAGTGGTTGTAACAGGTACGAGGGTATTGGGCGTAGCGGGTATAGCAGTAGTGGGGTGCGAGGGTAGTGGTTGTAACAGGTACGAGGGTATTGGGTGTAGCGGGTATAGCAGTAGTGGGGTGTGAGGGTAGTGGTTGTAACAGGTACGAGGGTATTGGGCGTAGCTGGTATGAGTGTATTCGATGTAACGGTGATGAGGGCATTGGATGGTTTTGTTTATTGGATGTAACGGGTATGAAAGTATTAGCTGTAACAGGTGTCAGCATTTTTTCTGTAACGGGCATGAGAATGTTGGATATAAACGGTGAGAATGCGTGATAAAACGGACAAAAGTTTTTTTTGCACCTCAAGCATTAAGTCTGATGTAACTTTCGCGGCAGTTTCTTATTTCTTTCTTCAGCCATTAACTGAAGAGAAGTTTTGTTGCTGATTGGAGTAGCAGCAGCCCCACCTATAACAGTATATTTCTACTACTATGTTTTAACCCCCCCTTCACCCGTACATGTTTTAGACGTAGTACATGTTTGGAAGGCACCCTGCACCCGTACATGTATACGTAGCACATATACTATAGAGGCACCCTGCACCCCTACATGTATACGTAGCACATACATAGAGGCACCCTGCACCCGTACATGTTTACGTAGCACATATACTATAGAGGCACCCTGCACGCGTATTTGTTATAGAGCGCCCAAGATACATACATAGCGGCACCCTGCACGCGTATTTGTTACAGAGCGCCCAAGATACATACATACATAGCACATACATAGAGGCACCCTGCACGTGTATATGTTGTAGAGCGCCCAAGATACATACATAGCACAAACATAGAGGCACCCTGCACGCGTATATGTTATAGAGCGCCCAAGATACATACATACATAGCACATACATACAGGCACCCTGCACGCGTATATGTTATAGAGCGCCCAAGATGGCGGCGGGAGTGGCAGAGGTCCGAGGGCAATGCGTGCATTAATCTCAATTAAGAAGTTGCAGCGCCCATAAACTGCGCTCTCCAGCAATATTGCCAGACTTCTGGTGGAGGGATCCTGTATTCGCTCAGGATAATTCAATATTAAAACAATTTTACTGATATATGACCAGGGGCAGCGGTCCTCAACTGCCCTGTTCGCGCTGCTCGACGCTGGGGCAATGCTGATCGTGCGAGCTCTGTGTTCTTTGTATGGTGTCTGTGTTGTTTGTATGGTGTCTGTGTTCTTTGTATGGTGTCTGTGTTCTTTGTATGGTGTCTGTGTTCTTTGTATGGTGTCTTTGTTGTTTGTATGGTGTCTGTGTTCTGTGTATGGTGTCTGTGTTTTTTGTACGAGGTTTGTGTTCTTTGTATGGTGTCTGTGTTGTTTGTATGGTGTCTGTGTTGTTTTTATGGTGTCTGTGTTGTTTTTATGGTGTCTGTGTTGTTTGTACGAGGTTTGTGTTGTTTGTATGGTGTCTGTGTAGTTTGTACGAGGTTTGTGTTGTTTGTATGGTGTCTGTGTTGTTTGTATGGTGTCTGTGTTGTTTTTATGGTGTCTGTGTTGTTTGTACGAGGTCTGTGTTGTTTGTATGGTGTCTGTGTTCTGTGTATGGTGTCTGTGTTTTTTGTACGAGGTCTGTGTTGTTTGTACAAAGTTTGTGTTGTTGGTACGAGGTCTGTGTTATCTGTGTTGTTTATATAAGGTCTGTGTTGTTTGTATGAAGTTTGTGTTCTTTAAATGAGGTCTGCATTGTTTCTACCAAGTCTGTGTTGTTTATACGAAGTCCGTGTAGTTTATAGGAGTACAATATCTGCGTTGTTCATGCGAGGTCTATGTTCTTCATACTAGGTCTGTGTTGTTCATACCATGTTGAAAATTTAAAGTATAATTATGGTAGTAACATAGGGACGTTTAATTCTTATAAAAGAAGCGGCAACAATACAAATTCAGAGGTCGAATTTTCGAGTAATATACGTCATCGAATTGGCATGACTGGCAGCGTAGGCACATCTAAGTGGACTCGCGCAACAGCCTTGTCTTCCACCCTAACTTAACGCGAGCAACGGGACAGTTGTCTCTGGTCGAGGCGTCGTCTCCAGCAACTTGAGAAATTCAAAACTACATCTACAATTAATGCGTCTGATTCTTAAAATGTAAAGCAAGGCAAAAAAACTCTGTACCCACTACATATAACTATACGTACTGCGTTTCAACTGTATACATACTATATACGACTATACGTACAGCGTTTTATCCGTATACGTACTATATACGACTATACGTAGAGCGTTTCTATACGCTGTACGTATAGTCATTTTGACAAATGACTATACGTTCAGCGGTTTTCGCTGTACTTTTTATTTTAACTTGAGAAATGTGGCGCACTAGCCCGAGTACATAAGTTGGGTCCTCAGTGAGGTTCATTCAAACTAATTGTACGCACAACATGACATGCCAGAAGCACCCCACGACTTGCGCCTCTCGTCATGCTCTGTCCTTTTAGTCTCACTTCCTTTCTTAATGTGTCGTGTTTGGTCAAGTACATATTCCAGATTAACAATATTTTTATGTATTCTATCTATCTCACATCTATCTCACAAATTCTCATCGAAACACGTGCACTTCTCAACCACAGTGTGCCTGGCCAGCTGTTTCTAAAGTTTACGAGCGAGCGAAGCACAGCTAAAGTTTAGCTTTACGCTCATGAGCCCCATGGACAGCGGGGAGGAGGTTTATCGTCTGCCTCGAGGTTGTCGATATGGGCCGGCGTTCCGATGATCAGAAATCTTAAGGAAAATACCGAATTTTCGAGCGTTTGTTTCGCCCATGATTTCTCATGAATAGAAGAAAGATTTCTCATGAATTGCATTCATGAATCGCACGTAAATGCTTCTCCTGTAGCGAAACGATAGTGAAATGCGCAGTACTCATGGAAATACGACTTCTCTCGAATAAAAGGTCGTGAATTGCATTCATGAATCATACGTAAATGCTTTTCCTGTAGCGAAACGATAATGAAATGCGCAGTACTCATGGAAATGCGACTTGGAACATACTAAATCCACGACTCGTAACTTTTGTCTCAACTTAATAGCAAGCGTTTGCAGTGGAATCAGGAGAGTACTGCAGCAACCGTAAGGAAATTAGTTAAAATTACATCTCCAGAGCCTCATGCGAGTACATGTGTCGGTAAATGTAAATCAACATTTGAAGATTAAAATTGTTCCGAAAACCGAAAAATTTATTCAAATATCCTCAGAATCCAGCTCATAGATAAACAGTAGATAGTGGAAGCGCCTGTAAACATGGCCGTGAGGTTTTAAGCCCAAAGCCTCATAGCCTCTATTCTCTCCAGAAATGAACGTATTCGACCACAGTATTTAGTTGCCGTTTAAAGAAGTCACGGATACGCCTCCGGGAGAGGACTAATTGAAAGAAGTGAGCAGTGTTGGGAGTGATTCGTGACTGCACCTCAACATAGTCAAAACAACACGTTTTAAATTCAAACTGCGGATACACTTTAAATTTGAACAAAAACAGTGCGCACTTGTACTCTGCGCACTTATCCAAGCTTTAAAACTCTAAAATTTAAGTAGCATCTGATATGCGGCATTATCTTCCCAGCTTATGAAACTGATCTCAAATTTGATAATATTTTCATAAATTCCACGTTATTTTTTTATATTAGAGCTAACTCTCACTAAGTACTCCGCCCGGCACTGATGAGACATAAATTAATTTATTTGAAATAATTGGCGTTAAGATCAAGTAACAATAAACTATTGGTCACGCTCGATGTAATGACATTGCAGAAAGACGCACAAAGAGGAGCCTGTGAGCGCACTTAGCTACCCTCATGTACAGAGCTCTGTGAGTAGCGCCGACATACTGCGACTCGCTTCATCTTTAACAATTCTCTTAGTAGTTTATGTGCTGCCTTTTTCTTATCCTAAAGAATTTCCTTATGGAGGTAGTTTATGTGGTGCCTTTTTTCATTTTTCATCCTAGAGAATTCCCGTATGGAGGTAGTTTATGTGGTGTCTTTTTCTTATCTTAAAGAATTTCCTTATGGAGGTAGTTTATGTGGTGCCCTTAGTTGATGTGCTGCCCTTTTGTATGCTAAACAATTCCCTTATGGAGGTAGTTTATCTGGTCCCTTTTTTCATTCGAAAGAATTTTCTTATGGAGGTAGTTTATGTGGTGCCTTTTTCTTATCCTAAAGAATTCTCTTATGGAGGTAGTTTGTGCAGTGCCTTTTTCACCCTAAACAATTCTCTTATGGATGAGAGGTTAAGATGCTGCTGTAGTTTATGTAGTACCTTTTCTTATGGTCAAGCTTCCTCCATAATGGAGGAAGCTAAGTTTATTTTATTAAACTTAGAGGTTTCTTTGAAGACTATGAAAACAAGGAACAGGTGATAAGATGCTGCTGTAATTTATGCAGTGCATTTTCTTATGGTCAAACCTGCTCCATATTTCTCTGTGGTTATTTTAATAAACTTGCTTGTTTCTTTGAAGACTATAGAAATGCTCAATATGAAGCCATTCCATTAGTATTGTGCATTCGTGTCTTGCAGCCCTTGCTGTTGTACGCTCGCTAACTAAATTGTCAGTATAGTAACCGGTGGAAAATTACCCAAATTTTGTAAATTACTTCCAACATATTAATCAGCATAAGAAAACATTACCGTGCATGTATAGGATGAAATTTTTATCGATTTTTCCTTTACTGCGCTCAAAGATTTTAATGGTTTTGTTCCCAAAAATCGATAAAAGAACACATTTAAAGACATTTTACATGAATGACATTTTGTTCGTTAATGCGTAATTTTCGAGGTATAACATTAGTAACGTTCAGGTAGGAATAACATAATCTAGTTGGTTGCGTCATCGCCGCATTGTTGAAACACACACAGATTCTTGGCAAGAGAACATCAGCCTCGGTATGGCTAAGTTAAGTCAAGCTATTTCAGGTTTATTTAGGTTAGTTAATTTAATTAACATAACGTTACCGAACCTAACCTTACCTATCGTTACCTCAATACCGAATTATAGCATATTTACGTGTCCGTTTATTCACTTTCATTTACGACGTTCTTATAACTTCAAAGCTGAATAACTCGAAAATTACTCATCAGCGAGCAAAATGTCATTCGTGTAAAACGTTCATAAATGTGTTCCTTTAGTGTCCATAGGAAATTAAATTTCTAAATTCCGTAAGCGCATTAAAGTAAAAATCGATCGAAATTTTCCCCACACAGCTATATTAAAACCCACTGAAATACCACCAAATAAAATAACATCTAAGAACGAGATAAAACTGCTGCACACCTTAAATTAGAAACTACTCAGAAATTTGATGCAGTCAAATAGAATAATTGTTTGTTCATATTATACTTGCTTTCTTAAAACACTAGTCATAGAATTAAAATATACTTATGTTATGCTCAGTGATCCGGCTGGCTAAATTCTACCCAATGTTACTGTGTTCGAATGGAAAAAATCTCCGCCCCAGTCTAAGTTTTTCTCAAAGCATCCATGATTTTGGCCGTCCAAGTTTAGCTTTTACGTAGGGCGGCCAAAATAATAAATGCCACAACGAAAATGTTAGACGGGGATAGAGTGCCGAGGCCATGACTGAAAATATTACTTTAGAATGAGAAAATACGGTGGACTTAATCTTGATTTCCCTTGGGATAAAAAACAATTTAAATGAAGTAAAGAGCTTTCACTGCCTCAAATGACGACTGCGATGCAACTCCACAGTCTCCGCTCTAAATTTAACTTTATTCAGGTGAGGGGGATTGGAATTTGTAGCCTTGAGACTTGAGCCCGAAGTACGGTATCCAGTCTACGATTGAAATACTTAAATGACATGAACTTCTCATCAACAACCGCGACTTGACTTGGTCACTAAGCTCAGGAAGAGAGTTTTTGTAAGCAGATTCAGACTCCGAGCCGCCTTGGGAAACAGAAATTCTGCTCCGAGCGGAAGATTGAGACAGCAAATGCTGGTGTGAAGTGGACCGCGAGCGCAACAAGTGAAGTCTATCCAATGGTGGGCTTCCGCTCCCCTCTGACCCCTTGCCCTCTCTTCGAGCATAATTACCTCCCAGCCCACCTGCCTCCATAACACCCTCACCCCTCTCCCCACCCTCACCCCCCCAGCCCACCTGCTCCTTAACACCCTCACCTGAAAATTATTATTATTTGAAAATTATCTGAAGTAATTGATCCTCACCATCATCCCACCAGCCCACCTACTCCATAACACCCTCAACTAATCCTCAAACTTTAAACTTCACCCTCATTTCAATAGAACACTCATTGCCATTAAAGGATCCTATTCTATGATTAATGTTCATTTCGTGTTTCTTCACGTAATTGAGAATTATTTCAAACCACTCTTGGTGTCGACCATCTGTATATCCCTTATAAATAGCCTCTATTGTGTTCGTTGACGCCTATTACATACGTTTATTGCGTTCTAAGCCTCCTCTTTGTATTAACTCTCATTTGAGATTGTGGTGAACAATTTCTAAAAAGCTCTGTATCCAAAGTCATAAAAACGAGAGCTTAGTCCAAATTACACGAGGGTTATAAGAACTTGATAAAGAATGAAGAAAAATATATACTGCATGCTCTCGCGCCACACAGATTCACAGATTGAAATTCACACCTCGATGAAAAAACAGTGACATTCAACTTTGAACGCCGGTGAAGCAAAGTCGTCATGAAGTACAGTGCAGGCCTCAATCACGTACAGACGCCTCAGAAACACATTTACAGTCATAAATTTTACCTCACAAGCATTAGTGCCTCCATGGTAACAAAATTTATAATTTTTCCAAACGCGGTCCTTACGCAGAGTGAGGTCCATGGTTTGAAAATTTTCTTCGCATATCCTAGTTTGCCAAAGAAATAGCATTTAGGAGCGAGGACATCGTGATGTTCTAGTATTATTAACTTAATTATCACCACAGTTAACTCATTCATATCTTTCCTTATTTTTGGAAGTTGATGATTTTGAACACTGTTTCATGATGATTGCGGATAGCGAACTATGTTAATTTTAGCGATTTAATTTCATTGTAGCTTTCGTTATCTTTGATTTAGAGTCCTGAGTTCTACTTAACTCAACATTTAAACGAGTAATGAATAAAGGCTAAATCGTAGAGGGCACCGTCATTAAATGTGGCCGGTAGAGGACTAAATTGATATGAAGTTAAAGAAACGTGATCTGTGCTACAGCGACGACGGTTGGAAAAGACCCTCGCATATAATTTTGGGCGCAGGAAATGCTGAAGAAAATTAATGACTCGGAAACTCTCTTGAAGGCGCTGAGAGAATACAAATCATTGCAAGACACAAAGAGTAGAGAAATATTCTCAGAAGCCCCAAAAGATGAGCAGGGAATACATGGAAGCAAGATAAAAGGTAATAAAAACTACGATGATAGCTGCATCAGACCTGAAGGTTTTAAGGCCGAGGAATATTTCGAATAATGATGAAAATAATGATGATGAACTGTACAGCACACACGAAGGCTATGGCGTCATAAAAGCAATTTTAATAAAATTGAAAGCCATAAAGATGATTGCAAGACCAGACCTCAAGGTATTCGGGCCATAAAAGGGGCGAGAAATGAAGAAAACAAGGAAGGTAACTGCCGGGCTACGGTGTGAAATCTCAGAATAGACTCAGCGAACAATGATAACAATGAATTCAGACGCCGGAGAAGACCTAAGAGGTTTTGGGTTCCACAAGCACGAAATATTTTTGAAAACCATTTAAGTATTTCTAGGCAAGGTATGTACATCGGAGAGGTTAGATGGAATGGAAACAACCTAACAAAATATTAGAAACACTGGAAGCGACAGCTAACTCAGCCTTTAATGCACATTGGAATCACGACCGCAACAAGGAGGGAATTAAATGAAAACTGCCGGCAGAGCAGGCCTGGGGCACAGGAAGTATAAAAGCAACATTACGGGTCATGAAAACCCGGAAAATGATCGGCGGAGCAAGTATCGGGCGAGCATCCATCATGGCAGTGCCTCATCCATTGTACGGCCGAGGATGATCGCTCAGCGGCCGACAGATACGGATGATGCACCGCCGGTCTGCGCTGAACTGCGTGCCGCTGCCGCGCCGCTGCCGCGCTACGCGTGCTGCCGTAGAGCTTAGAGAAGGGGCGCCGCGTGCCGGGAAATTTCGGGAAATAGGCGTTTTCAATGTTTCTATTAACACGTTCCCCGTGTATTGGGCAGTATGTGTACCAATAGGTACATTGCTCAGTCACGTATCGGTATAAATGAATGACATTTCATCTGTTTCGGAATCCTTTTAAAAAATAACGGCTATCATACGAGATGAAATGTCACCGTGTAATTGAATTTTTCATGTTGTTTATGGAGAATTAAAATGTATTCAAGAATCGATTTCCCTATTCAGCTACTTCCAACGTAATCAAACCAAATGTTTACAACCGTGGAAATGCTGTCAACGTGTTAATATCACTTCTTGCACATTTGATGTTATTATTTTACTCCTTTATATGACTCGAATGTCGATATCTATCATGCTGTAAGCATCATAATTAGTAAAAATAAGAGCCCCCTCAACAGGTCCCCAGGCAGCACTGGGGCTGCTGCCTCCTGTTAGCTTTCCGGTTTAAGGCTACCATGCAGTTCACGCTTGGGTGCTCCAAGTGAAGGATGACCTAAAATGCAAAGCCAAAATTACTTGACGTAGGCTACCCAGGAGTTTATTTTTATGACTTTTTGGGACTAAAAGAATAGATTTCGAAATCTTGAATTATATTACTCAGAATATTTGAAATTTCTTTTAACATCTTTTTGTATCGACATCCGTAATGCCAAAAATTTCCTGTGTTGGGACTACCGCCCGCCCACTTTTGGCGTTTAGGTGCCCTGCGAGGAAGACTTTAAGCCAAATGCTAAAATTCATCTATTGAAGCTATCCGCGTATACACGAGAGAGCGAAATCAATGTCCTTTTATATTTCTTCAATGCTAAGGCAATTACTAATGCACCAATACCCTTAGACCGAGTGATGAAAGGTGAATGAGATAAAGTTAAGATGTTCAGCAAGAAAATATGCAGGCAATGTTGGCCAATTATATCTTAAAAATTTACTTCATCCCAAGCATTTGGATGACCAGTGTCTTAGTCAGTATTATGATTTATTTCTTGAGTGGCTTTTTATTCGTGTTATGTTTCCTTTTGATGATTTGACACACAAGACTCGCAAACATTACGCAGCGTGATGCCCACCCGCAGGACTTTATTTTTTCTAGGGTTCATGCGCCATTAAGTGCCTCTACATTTTACGCTAGAGCTTTCCTACAATGGGACTCTGTCAAACACGAATTTATTGTTGCATTTGCGCTCACTCTTCAGAGGTTACAAATACTGTTCCTTTATAATGTAAATGATTGAAATCTTTCAGTTCCCTGTTCTTGTCGTCATGTTCAATTCGACTTAAAAGCATGGCATCTTTTCTTCCCACAGAATCAATTGGATTTCTGTATTTTATCTTCCACCTCTGCAGCTTTTGTCTTCTTTCTAATTTCCTTCCATCTCTGTCCTGAGAATTTAAATCCCTTCTTCTTCATTCATTTCTCCTAACGTCAGTTAGGAAATTTTGAGTGCCGAGGCACTATACGGTCATTGCACCATATTAATCGCTCACTGTACTGTCATTGCACCATATGAAGCGCTCACTGTACGGTCATTGCACCATATTAATCGCTCACTGTACGGTCATTGCACCATATTAAGCGCTCACTGTACGGTCATTGCACCATATTAAGCGCTCACTGTACGGTCATTGCACCATATTAAGCACTCACTGTACGGTCATTGCACCATATTAATCGCTCACTGTACGGTCATTGCACCATATTAATCGCTCACTGTACGGTCATTGCACCGTATTAAGCGCTCACTGTACGGTCATTGCACCGTATTAAGCGCTCACTGTACGGTCATTGCACCGTATTAAGCGCTCACTGTACGGTCATTGCACCATATTAAGCGCTCACTGTACGGTCATTGCACCGTATTGGGCGCTCACTGTACGGTCATTGCACCGTATTAAGCGCTCACTATACGGTCATTGCACCGTATTTGTCAGAGTGGCCAAGGCTTCGATTCGCTAAAGGCCGCGAATGCTTTTAGCGAGATTGAGAACTGATTGAATCATCTCGACAGAAGGGGAAGTGGGGAGCCAAAGGGGAGGGTGGGGAGCTGAAGGGGCGGAGAGTGGGGAAATGCAGTCTAATTGCTGGGGAGGACTAGAATGTCTCGCTATCGAGGCGGTGGGGAGCTGAGTAGGGCTGGTGTGGGCGAAATAAACCTTGTTTTGATAGGATTTGGAGTGAGGAACGTGTTCTGTTTGTGCAGTGAGCGGAGTGAGGCGATGTTTTGTTGACACTGCGGGTAGAGGCAACGGGTAGTTGCCAATAGGTAATGGCTAACGGGTAGTTACCAAAGGGCGGTCGTCAACAGGTAGTTACCAACAGGCAGTAGTCAACAGGTAAATACCGACAGGCATTAGTCAACAGGTAGAGACCAACAGACAATAATCAACAGGTAGATACCAATAGGCAGTATTCAACAGGTAGATACCAACAGGCGGTAGGCATCAGGTAGATAACAACAGATAGTAGTCAACAGGTAGTTACCAACAGGCAGTAGTCAACCGATATTTATCAACAGGCAGTAGTCAACAGGTAGATACCAACAGGCAGTAGTCAACAGGTAGTTACCAACAGGCAGTAGTCAACCGGTAAATACCAGTAGATAGTTAACAACAAGTCAGATAATCACCAGCTGGTAGTTAGTTACCAGCAGACAGTTCTCACTACGTAGCTGGCAACAAATACAGAAGTTGCTGAAAGTTAGTTAACTAGGGAATGAGAAATAAGTAATCACCAACTGTTGATGGTCAATAGGTCGTTTCCAGCAGATAACTGCCAACAGACAGTAATCAACAGATAAGTACTAACGACCAATTACCGCTCTGTTATTAACACCAGATAGTTACCAACAGAGTTTCCATCAGGTAGTTCCTCACCAGAAATGGCCAACAGGTTGATAACCACAGAAATGATTGTGCAATAGAAGGGTAGAAAAAATTTAAATAACCTCAGTTGCCTTATGCGCCCCAATTATAATCTCTCTCTGCACTCTGTGCCTTAATTGTCACCACACAATCCTCGCTCACCACCCCCTCACCACTCCCCTCACCACTCCCCTCACCACTCCCCTCACC
>JACJUY010003618.1:2935-49657 GCA_014220935.1 Platorchestia sp. MABIK
ACAACCGAATGTCCGTTATTGCATATAGATGGAACTGTGCATCTACAAAAAGATATTGTCATCATGTGAAGTCCACTTGGGATAACCATAGCTAACTTTTCTAGAACAGCCTATTGCGAAATGTGAAGATCCTATTAATTTTTCGCTATACAAAACTTTATTGAATTAGAAATTTTGAAGGGAAGATTGAAAGTAAGGTTAATGTGTAGCGTTTGCTAATAATCGAATTTCGAATTTTTGGTGCCGAAACATAGTTAATTAGATCGAAAGAATAAGTTTTTTTTAATACACTTTCCGTCGCAAACGAGTATTTAACGAGTTATAGCGGTAGGTTTAGTTGTGTCTATGATGAATGCGCTCGATTAAACAGCTACTCATCTATTTTTGAATTTTTGTTGCTTGAATTACGGTAATAACATCAAAATAAACTACTTTTCTTCTATGCAATTTTTGCGACAAATGAGTATTTTACGAGTTAGAGCGGTAGGTTTTATTTTTTGCGCGATTGAGCTGTTTCAAGTACTTTTAGGTACTTTGTAATTTATTACTTGCCGGCCCCACGGAGCCTGAACCCACTTCTAGAATCTTTTAGTTAATAACACAATAGAAATTATCACCAAAAAACAACGAGATATAGCAGTATCAGCCAGTATGTTAACTTTCGTCTTAGATGGCGGGAACGGGCTCGATCATTCAAGCGCGTTGGAAGGAAGCGTCCACTGCAGTGTTGCCATACGACGCACTCGATGAATAACTTTCCGCTTCGAACACAAGAGTTGCGGTTACTAATTTACCGCTATAACTCGAAAAATACTCATTTGCGACGGAAAGTGCATAGAGAAAAACTTGTTTATTTCGATCTTATTACCTATGTTTCTGCACCAAAAATTCGAAATTCGATTTTAGCAAACGCTACACATTAACCGAAAGTATTACAGTAGTCTCTAACAGCAGTTTCGTAAAAACGTTCAAATGGGCTACCTGTCCCATGAAAGAACCCTGAATATCGACTGTGACGAATGAATAATTGGAGGGTAGTACTTCCAAAAGCGACTGCTGGCAGCTATCCAACGTATACATAGCACCTTTTGAGACATTCGTCCCATCGCTCTTTGCTATTAAAAAATGGGTCGATATTGATTTTAATGCGCTCTCGGAAATTCAAAATTTGGTTCCCACGAATTACTAATGAGCACATTTAAAAACGTTTTACACGAATTACATTTTGCTCGCTGATGCGTAATTTTCGAGTTATTCAACTGCGAAGTTATAGGAACGTCGTATATAAAAGTGAAGGAACAGACACGTAAATATGCTGAAATACGGTATTGACTTAACGATGAGTGAGGTTAGGTTTGATAACGTTAGGTTAGTTAAATAAACTAACCTAAACTAACCTAAATAAACCTAAAATAGCTTACCATAACATAGCCAAATCGATGCTGTTTTTTCGTGCCAAAAAGTGGGCGTGTTCCAACAATACGGCGGCTACGCAACCGACTATATAATGTTATTCCTACCTGAACTTAATTATTGTTCTTTCTCGAAAATTACGCATTAGCGAGTAAAATGTCATTTAAAGGAAACGGCTTTAAATGTGTTCTTCTAACGATTCTTGGAAATCAAATTTTTAATTTCCGTGAGCGCCTTAAAATCAATATCGACCAAAAAATGTGGCAAATTTAAAAGTATTCCTACAATAATCCTGCACGCCACTAAAAACAAAGTGTTTGGCACCAACATCAACACCTCTTGTTTAAACTCACCGGTTTAGTAACCGAGAAACGGCAGTCCCACGAATATTTTCTACTTAAGTTCGGTCACAGTTGCAGGAGGAGGGGAAAATTTATAGTCAACGAATTTTCCCAACGATTTGAGTAGCAATAAATTTTGGGTAATTATTACGCACGAACATTTTTTAGGTACTTTTCCATGGAGTATCATGGAGTATTTTATTCGTGCTGGANTTTAATACATGATATAAAGTTAACTTTTGTAGGGACAGCTGAAATAATTTATGCTAAGGTCGATCAGATTGTGGTTCCCATAAACTGAAAAAATGCATTTACAGTTCGAATTTCTTACCAGGACATACATAAAAGCTATTTCACCATTTCGTTAATTTTTGCTCGGAAAAAAAATTGCTAGGATGAATATTATTAACATACTAGTGTACACGGCTGTCCAAAATTATGGGATTCAATGTTTCCCTTCAATAAATCGCCAGATGTGGATGACAAAAAATATGTATCCATTCTAATAGTGCTTACGATTAAAAATATCCTTGTATTTGTGCACTGGTGAAACTCGTATCACAGATTCGGTCATTAAGCATTCTTCAAATTAAGGAAGAAGTGGCACCAAACAAATAAATAAACGCACCAATAGTATCATTTGGTATGATAATTGGAAAACTTTAAACTAATGAGATTTTGTGATTGGAATAAGAAAAAGGTCTCATATAAGTGTCGACGATAAAATATAGGTATGAATTCAGAGGGACAGTAATTCATGAAGTTTACTTTTAAATGTGATAGAAAGGTATATGAAATAATTTGAGGGAGGCTAGAACTTAATATTGTATCCTCCAGTAGTTGGCAAATACTGAGCCCAAAGTAGGAATATTTAAAGGAAATTGAATTCAGTATTGCAGATATAAATATATTTTAAAATAGTGAGCAACTTTTCAATCACTCATATATAATTATTAATTGAGTGAACATCCCTTCGTCTAAACCTGTTTGTCAAAAAATAATGTCATATTAAGTTGATCCCAGTTTTCAATCTTCCTGAAAAAGCTTAGAGTTTCTGGATCTACATAGAAATTCAAAGAGATTACAAGTATTCAAATTTAAAAACGGAGATTGCGACGCGTTTTGGCGTTCATTCGCCATTATCAACAACTAAATTGCGGCCGTGACTACTTACACGCTTTCATTTCGGCTGCTTACTGCTGTGTGAGCTCACTGGAGATGCTCTGTGCAGACAGACTACCCTAAACCTGGTGACTCCGGAAGTACAGTCAGTTTAAAAAAGCTTGAGGATTTTATGAGTTCCAGTGTTAAAATAGAATTAAAGACAGGTAATTGAAGTGCATGCTGAAATCACACAAAATTTATTTCAAGTCGTTACTGAAAACACGGTGAGCTGAAAAAAGGCAACCGTGGCTTGCTGATAATGAAAATCACTAGTTTATAATTTTTTTCCAGTCATCATTAAATTGTACATCCCAATAATTTCAAACACATCATCTTTTTACGAATTTACTAAACTACAGTTAAACTGCACAGGCATAAAATGGTCTCTCAAGATTAAGAGTAATATATCAATTTTAAAATCATTATGTAATTTTCATATAGATAGTCTTTGAGCAAAAAAATACGAGTATCATGTTAAACTGAATTAAAATGGTACCTACTGATATGAATTTTATTCCCGTTAATTTACAGCTATCAGATTCTTATTTCTAATTTCTAAGCGTTTTACTGGCACTTAAGATAAAGCGAATTTGATGTGGTGGAAACCTATACATGATGGCTTACTAATTAATAGCCATGAGAGATTTTAAACACAAAGAATGTATGTTTTTTAATCAAATAAAATTTGGAATGCAAGTACTTTCATTCATCACAACTAGAGTTTCTAACGAATTTCAACAAAGCACGCATCCCACATAATTATATACGAGGAAACTGTTTGAAATCACAGAAAAATTCATTGGAAGTAGAGCTTCACTCTTATCTCACTTCAGACACCATCACGCACCGTCGCTACTGCGTTGCTCAAATCGTTTATTTCAACAAGTTTCCCTTGAATTGTTAGTTGTAAGCTTAAAAATTGTATCTTAGTTAAATCAGTGCGTGGAAGAAAATTTCTTCCCAGAAAATCAACCTGGTTATCGTTTTCGTCCTCGCTTTAGTGGTTGAAATATTCTTTATTTGTGACGTTTACCAACCTACTTACCTCCTCACTCGCTGACGGTGTGCTGGCGAGCCTGTGGCTTCATTCGCGTATGACTTTTCAGCGCATTCTGACCTTTATCCTTATTGTGGCTTCCCGGAGGTACTCGACCTTTGTGGTAATGGCCTCTACGCTAGAAAGGTTTTTCGGTCTCTTCTCTAATTCTATTATTTTGCAATGTTTTTTACTGAAAATTTACAGTAAAAACTTTCTTCGCCATTCATTACCTCTATGTTTTTTGGAGTGTTTTGTAATGGATTGTTTATCGTTACCTCCTTTGTGACTTTGGTCTTACTCTTTGAGTCTTTGTCTGCGGTTGATCGTGAACCATGTCTGTCGTTCTCCCAGCAACCATTTTGACAAGTGCGAGACATTTGCTTTATGCTGGAGACGACTTGATTGGACCCTCTTCGGTAACCAATTGATTGTTCCTCTGATTCTTCTACTACAGCATTTATCGATTTAACAATCCATGAAGACATGAAGTTTGACCTTAAATGCTGAGAGCAGCAGTTCTTTGTGTGATATTGCTTGTAACCTGATCTGAAATTTCAAAATTGTATCATTTTTATTAGTATTCAGTTAGGATGTCCATAATTCTGATTACCTTGTTTACTGTCTTAGTAGTACTTGGCCGTCACTTTTGCTGGTCCGTTAAAACTGTTGTCCATCACTTGTGACGGTTCGCTGAGATTCTTGGCCACCTCTCATACCAGCCCCTAATTAATACGCGTATGTAGATTATGATGTCAACTGCATTTGTATTACAGAAATGCCTCAAACCTGCCTGATATTTTAAGTTTTAAGTATTTCAAATCTAAAAATTTACTATCATATGTCATACTTCGTATCCTGAGCTTTAGTGAATGAAGCTAAAAGTTATTAAAAAATGTCATTTATCAATAATACATAAGCAAACTAATTATTTAAACGAGTAATAAATAAATAAATAATTCAGCATATGAGGAGCTCTCCAACGTTTTTGTTCAAACGAACATATACATATCTACATAAAAGTATAAATATGAGAGCAGCAGTTATATATATAAATATCTGTACGTGGCAAGACATTTTGTGGTTAAACCAATTTAGACTCGGAAATATCTGTTATTTAAATATTTAATTTTTTCCTGAAAAATGTTTTGTATTATATAGCTACATGACTTCAGTCTGCAGAACATCTTTCAGTGCTGTTGTCAAGTAGTAAGAGTCTAATTGCTTTTGCTTTCTGAGATACTCGTAGTTTCGAAACAAAACTTAATTTTAAAACGAAAAGATATTATTAAGACTATATGATGAGTTTGAAGTGTACTATATTGTATTTATCAACGCTATTGACGTACAGAATTACTTATTTCCTGGGGAATCCGCAGAGAATAACGCCCTTCACTCGCTCGTGCGACAGCAGCAATTCTTCTTACAACTCCGCCACTTCTGTGACGACGTTCAAGTTCAATTCAGTAACCCAGGACTAAATTTAAATGCAAATTTCACAAAGTTCTATCCTTTTGAATTCAAACCTATATTCTATCGACGACACTTAGATGATACATACCTTTTTATTATTTCAATCACAAAATCGCACAAATTTGAATTTTAAAATACTTTTGGTGTGTTTATGTATTTATATACTAGTTCGTTTCTTCCGTTCTCTCTATCACGCTCATATGGATGCTTAATGACCCTACGAATTCGACTAAATTCAGTAACTCAGGAATGGATCCACGCTATTGTACTGTATTTTTGATCGCGATTTTCTTCCAACCATATGAAATTCTCATGTCAGGGCGCACTGACCGTTACCTTTAGGAGTTTTTTAGAATTTCCCACTCGCGGGGCTGATTTTTTCCAACTCATTGGGCAAATTTTGTAACAGCTGGCTCATTATTTTCTTTTAAACATCCGAAACGAAAATGGATTGGCTTTATTGATAAATAAGTATGTACAAATGTGAAAATAAACAATGAAATAAAATAATTTTTCAGTTTATTTTCGATAAATTGAAATTCTCTGTATGGCCGTGGATATACTTCGCCAGAAGTTTTCTTAGTTTCTTTTCAGAGACCTCGAAGCACGTCATCTCTCTCCTCTGACCATCCCCTTCCGAGACACACGTAAACATCGAGAGCTTACGCTCCACCAATCTATCAGCAGATGCTACCAATGAGAAACTTCGAGATCGAAAACAGAAATGTTCGTAACAGAAAATTTTCTGAAGTGCAAAGAGCAGTGCAAATGTAGTTTACAGCACTTTCCCTCTCCCTCCCCATCCTCTGCTAGGTAAAAAATGACTTTCATTATGGAGATATTTGAAAACTTGGCGAAATTTCTGCTCCCACTAAACACTTTACGATGACCTTGGCGTCGATGCAACTCACAATTCTTCATTAAATCTAACTTACATATCATCGATGTACAAACATTACAGCAACTTTCGAAGCCAATGCACTCTCCCCTTTACTGAGCTATATTTACAAACAAGTTTTGATATTTATAAGGAGTTATTTATAGGCTTGGCCGCGGCGAGCGGAGCGTAGGGTGGCAACTTCACCACAAATAGCAACGCCGCGGCTGCCACTGCCTGACTGGGCAATGTAATCAAGTGATGCTATTCTGCGTAATATACTGTAATGAACTAATATTACGCGTTGAATTCATTGCTCTGCTAAATACTATACAGAGTGAGAGAGAGAGAGCAGTTTCCCAAAGAGTGATCATAGGTTGCCGCTCCTCATTCAATTCAGTGCTAAACCAAACAAGAATGTGATTCTATTTTTCAACGTTAGGCCTTCCAAACATAAGTGTCCATAAAAAAGTTAGATAGCAAGTTGAATGTTCTATTTTACGAATGAATCATTAGCTCACCCTTCTTTTTTCGTTCTGTTTGGCAAGAAACATTACTTTTTCATGTTTCAATACTGAGGCATTTAAAAAGTGGAATAATTTCTACATTACATTTTACTCACATCAGTAATAATATTATGATCATTTTGCTTCCTTAACGTGCGTACTCGCGAGAATTAGACCTTTCAACTGCCTTTTTCTCAAATGCATATAAATGTAAAATTTTGATTATATGAAAAAAAGTTATCAAGTTGGAATTTTTACTCGCCGTAGCTGGGTGGTTAAGAGCGCGCTTCTTTCACAGGAATGGTCGATATAATTCAACTCCTTGCCTTTGTCGCCCGGTGATTCTCCCCGTTGGGAAAAGGGAGAAAACCATCATCCCCACTCTATCCAGGTGGCGCAAATGGGTATCGGCAAATGGGTAACCGTCATTGCATCCCGCCGTTAGTCATAAAACGTTTGAAATGTACAAGATGGTATACATCAGGCCTGATGAGAATATATCATCCTTTATCTCAACCATTGCAAAACAATCTTTTGTTCATTCAATGGTACGAATAACTTTAATAATTTGCAGTGATTTGAATTATCTGAGCTGACCGATAATGTTGATACAAACCACCAACGGTAAAGATGCTGTTTAAAAACTTGCTTCTTTGGGAAACAGCAACGATGTTTAAATTTGTTTATAGTCGCGCATCATACCAAATTCTGAATCAAAATGTTACGTTAATTTACTCTTGCGCTAATTCGCTTATTGTTGATATAAAATATTCGAATTTAGCAAAAAATCTCCCAAACGGAAGAAGCCTTGAAGCAAATTTAATGTTTCGCAATGTTTTTTAATTGGTCACTGAAGCGAAATGGAACGCTAAATTTTTGAAATGGTATTAAATGTCTGAAAATTTTTAATTTGTTTCTCGATTCAATTGGTTTAATATTTGGCGAGGGAATGAGGTGCGCGTAACTCAACGATGAGCGCTGCTGCACGCACCGGCATAGTTCGGGATACAACACAGTATAATTGCAGAAATTCAAGATAACTTGCAATTACATGCTCTTCCTTTTAAAATGTTTCTGAAACTCTAGACAATGTTGAATTAATAAAACTTTTGAGATCTTCAACTTTTTATAGCTCTCTCGCAGTAAAGCAATAGTAAAGCAAGTCATTAGTGCCATACAATACGAGACATTCCTCAAAAAGAAAGTTCTACTGATAGATTAATATATCCTAGAACTACACAACGTGTGAAGAGAAAAAAGTTGTTATACCATTCAAGATACCAACTGTAGCCTAATGGTTGAAGCCCTTGCTTTTCGCGTGGAAGCTTAGGCATTAGCTCAAGTTCACCACCAAAAAATGAAAAGAAATCAGTTGCCCGCAAGACCCAATCGACCTATAAGAGACTAGCTTTACCATGTTATTTGTTTAATTGCGTCCTGGTATATATTAGACCGCATTTGAAAAACATCATAAAAAAAAATACATTAATCATCACGGAATCAATTTTTATAGCGAACGTATTAGTTATTCAAGTATTTCTCCGACTATGTATCGTTGCTTTTCCGTATTAAAATTACTGAAAACACTTCATTTGATGTTGCATCAAACAAATGTTAACGTTAGTAGAGAATGAACACTCGTTACCATTTATTAATTTCTTCAGGAAACCTGCTTCTTGCCGAAAGTTGTGCAATCGAAATAGATTTAGTGTGCACCATAAAGAAAATATAACAAATCGGTTCACGAAAGAATACAGTAAGAAAAATTGGTTATGAGACTGGATTATGAACACATGACAATTGTCATAGTAAGTAATTCTTACAAGGTATTTAAAAGAAACCTTGAGTCTCACTTCCTATCAGAATACTAGTCGTGTAAGATCACCAAGTCAAATTTTGTCTCTTACATGATTGGTCCTAATAATGTAATTTGCCATTGTTTAATACCGCCGATCTTCAGTCTGCTCTTAAATCGTTTATCGAATATACTGTTAAATCTACTCCATGTGAACTATATTGTAAAATGAAGTCTCTAAAATCGAGTTAATTATCTCATTGATCAGTCTAATGCGAAACTAGGTTAAGTGAATTAGGTTAAACATTATTGTACACCTTAGAATAAAGTTGATGGTAGAATGCCCTAGAAGTCGCTGAACTTATTCGGGTCTACAGGTAGCTATACTCAAATTTGACCATTGTACTAGACTTAAGAAACACTCTACCTCTGTATCACTTGTGGTAAATAAATAAATGAAATAGTTATTAATTTTACGCTTGTGTACGTAAAGTCATGATCAAAATTCAAAGTCGTTTCTGAGGGAGAATTTTCTATCAACCAATAAGATATTAGGAAAAATTAGATATGACATGTTATTAACGCGTTAAATCCAGAGGATCAAGCTGAAATATAAAATTCATCTTCAATTAAACTAAGTTTCAACATTTAAACTTTCAAATGGACAAAAACTTAATTGAGAAGTGCATCATCAGGTGTTGGTCAAGTATTATTAAAAATACATTTCGTGATCACCGGTGGGCCTTCCGCTTCAGGTAAATCCCTTCAGTGACCACCGGTGGGTTATAAAGTTTTAAATGTATCAGAAAGCAAAATAGCTATAAATGGTGTGCTACAATAAATTAGGCTATTAAAAAAAACTTACGTGAGTTGAAAAGTGCATCATCAGGTGTTGGTCAATTATTATTAAAAATGCATTTGTGGCAACCGGCGGGCCTTCCGCTCAAAGATAATCCCTTCAGTGGCCATCGATAGGTCACCAAGATGTGAATGTATCAGGAAACAACATTGTAATTGATGGTGTGCTAAAAGTAATTAGGCCATGAGAAAAAGTTTAGGTAACTTCTCAATGTTAATTTCATTCGAGAAAGTTCGCGATCGTTGTCCCTTTCTGTGTAGGTTGAGGGAGGGGAGCGGAGGGCTGCAGCTACGGCACCTGCCACTGCCAACACTGCCCTCAGTATTAAACCACAGCAAGTGCACACTGCCGGGTGTAGCTGGTCTTGCTTCGGTATTTTCACGGTAGGATTTTCGTACGAATTTCAGTATATGTCAGAACAACATTCAGACTAGCTATTGATTCTAATTTACTAGAGCTCACAATTCTTTGGTGCGGACACAATGGGAGTTAGATATTATTTCTAAATGTTGAGCTCCCGAACAAACAAAAGTTGCTCCGTAAGCATGAAACTTTTCAGTTTTCTGCTTGAAGTGTATCATACATGAGCTTTACATATTTGAGGCTTACATCGTTTTTTCGTTGCTCACTGTATAAAAAATATTTCTTTTCTTAAGTTAAAGTGATAGTTTTACCCTACGAGAGTGGCTGTTTCATCGTGCAAGCTCCAGTGTGCTAGTGTGATTATTTTCTAGGATTGTGTTTGCGTCATTACTTTACGATACGAAAATGAGTTTGCTGTTTGAAACGATTCATTTGTAAGGGTGAAATAATAGTTTCATAATCATGATTATACTTAAATATTTCACAATGACCAGCGCGCAGATTTTAAACTATTGTCTCGTCAAGTGCGAGTTGGTTGTGCTTGCGGTTATGCCCGGCATCCATTTTCATCGAGTTCTTAGTTCTGTCATGTAGTGAGAGACATCGTAGAAATAACTGATTTTTATCATTTCATCTTGCGATTTCATTCGTTCATGTAGAGAAACATTCTCTAAGCAACCGACCTAATAATGTTTAGTATGATAAAAGGGCCTTTGGTATTTTCCGCAAACTCACTGCTGGAAAAGCATAACTTTATCGTAATGACATAATTATTTCATTTAGTCAGAATCATTCATTCACACACCTTTAAAAATTTTCCATTATAATTGAAGTCTCAGAATATTAACTATAATGTGCTGACGCGTGTTTCCACTGTACATTGAACAGATGATGTTTTGGATTAGACAAAATAACTTGGTGCCAATCGAATATTAATTTTTACCGGTCATTCCAAGTGAATGTGAGATGAGTATTGAATTTTTTTACTTATAGAGTTCCTACGAAAGTTTAGTGACGTAATTTTTGTAACATAAGTTAAAAATATTCACACGCTGTTATTTTTCTTCTACGATCAAAAGAATAACCTTTTTATACAAGTTTACGACTGACAGGAGAGGTTCCTTAGCTCTTTCGCTTCTGGAATCTAGTCGTGTGTATTATGAAAAGACTCTGTATCTCAATGTGTCAGTCAAGCGTTTATGTAAGAGTTTCCATCTCCCAATAAATCAGTTTAAATCTGCATTTTCAATTAACATACTCGCGTGCATGTCCTTGAAGATAACAAATCAGCCTTTTGATTGATTAGACGCGTACTGGTTACAAGTTTTTATTCTTATGGGTACGAACTTGGACAATATAACGTCCTACCACAATAAAAGCATTTGTTGTCTCACACGTAATCTCTACTTATGCCGCTGCTCTAAGTTCAGAAAGCACGCCGCTTAAATGCTGGGCATCATGAGTAAAATAAATGAGAACGATCTCCTTCCATTGAGTGGTGAACGGAACGTACTATCTTCCAGAAGTAGATCTAAGCTTATCATTGAGTTATGTAAGTTCAAATACAATACCTTCAAATACCAGATGGCGGCGTTGACGCTGGCATGTGAGGCGGCCCCTGAGAGCCGTCATGGAGCGGACCTGGAGACCGTCATGCTGCACGGGGACCGCGTCTACACCGCTGCTGATGACGGCAAAGTCAAGGTTTGTCTCGACTTCCAGCTAACTCTGCAGCATTGATTGAGTTGATTGCAGAAGTTTTGGTCCGATCTTCCCTCAGCTGAACAGACCGTGTTTTTGGTGACACTGCATTTATACAAACCGAAGGGAGTTCAGGTCAAGTTTACTTGGTCTTAAATAGCTCAGTTATTAACGCAGGAGTCTGTATTATGCTACTACAAAAGAAAACACAACCAACGTGTTAAATAGATTTTACGACATGGAGAAACGAGGATATAAGTATGCAGTGAAATATTAATGCACCTGTGTGTAGTGAAGAGCTGGAAGGAAGTTGCAATAAATATATAAATATAAGCCCGAGAATGTATTACCTGTTACCTACAAATAAAAATCCGAATCATCTAACGATAAAACAAACGTTGGTCCCGCGATGAAACGTACTTTTTCGTTTACATAAATGAAGGTAACTTTACTATATCGGTACATACAGATGTCCAGAAATTCTTATTTCATTCTGAAAAGACTTTCAAAATACGATTCACGTACTTGAACATTTACAACACTATTCTAATAGTGCAGGTAAAGTCCTCAATTTTTTAAAATCATTGTTTCAGTTAAAGGCATTTCTCTGCTACAAATGTAAATATTTACCTTTGCTTACATCAATCACCAGCCATTTTTTCGGTTTTCTTGGGTTCATGCGTTACGCTACAGTCCTTTCCATTTTACCTTACTCTTTTTAATACTGTTCGATGTATTTCTTTTGAAGAGAAGAGCTGTGGTTTCATGACGAAAAGTATTGTCATCTTCCACTGAAGTGCCCTACCAATACGACAAAAACTGATGTTATTGGAATTTATAAAAATTACTGCGAAAACAAATTTTATGATCAAGCATCAAAAAACGAGATGCTATTCAATCACTTCGATGTTTTAATCAATCATTCAATCATCTTGATGTCTCAATAATTTTATCAATCATCAAGATGCTTGATCTTATGAACGTTCTTTTTTAATCAGGTATGGACCATGGATTTGAAACTTGAGAAAGAATTTCAAGCACACGACTACGCAGTCTACCACTTACTGGTGCTGAAGAACAGATTATTCACGGCGTCTATCGACGCCACAATCAAGGTTTGGAAGATGGGAAGCTTCGAGCTTGAGACCACGCTGACAGGACACTCAGAGCCTGTCCGGAGACTGGCCACAAACGGGGAGCGTCTGCTTTCTGGCGACGAGAGAGGCGATGTGAGTAATTTTAGAACACTTCGAACTCTTATGCTGAGAGCGTCGGCAAGTTCATAAATCTGCAAGAATTCCGTTTCCCAGGAAGTGGTACTGTCTCGTAATGGTTAGCTTTGAAATTTGATTTTCTCTAAATATTTCATTTTGAAATAAGCTGATAACTTCTTGAACTATGCTTCTTGACATAATTTTTAGCCTTACGTGATGTCCTTTTCATTTCTATGCATTTTTTCCATTTTTCCTTTACTTTCAACCTTTACACCATGGTTTTACGCTTTTTATTCGTTTTTATTCGTCATTTTTCTTCACGTATTAACATCTACTGTTAAAATACTTGTGATCAAACTTTCAAAGTATTAATTGAACTACTTACGAGCTTGCCAAGGAAGTGATTTAAATTGTTCTGAGAGCCACCCACTTTATAATATAGCCAAAAATTAAATATCAGGGTAAGTTTGAAAGGTCGATTATTACTGTCAATCGCCAACTCTGTTATTATTCCCAAAATACTGCCGTTTGTGATGATTTAAAATTTACATTTCAATTGGTTATTTCAATGAACAAAAAAAAATACTCGCTACAGTGTTAGTCAATACAACATTAAAAGCCAAATGATTTTAGTTCAATGCAGTGATGAGTTACGCGTAAATATACATCTCAAACAATAATACTGTGGAGTACGTTACGATAGCAGATTGAATTTCATCTTCTTTATAGGTAACTCCTTTTCCCTTTTATTGATCGTTGAGTTTACAGTCGCATTTAGGATTACTTTGTTATTTTAGCTCTCAACCTAAATGAGACATTGTGTAGGCTCATTTCCCTTGAGGAATTCCCCAAAGTCTTCTATCCTCTTCCGTTTTCTACAACCAGCAGAGGAGCTGCCTGCTCTGATCGTTCTTTCGCCCACGGTGTTGGCTGCCGAACTTTCTCCATCAAAACGTATCGCTTCTGAACATATCACCACGAAAACACCAGTTCTAATACACATAATCTTTATTTTCTAATATGCAATGCAACACATACGTAAAAAAATAATGCTTCGGATTTGAGCCCACACAAATAAGCACTCGTCAGGAAAGCAATCAGAGGATTAGCGGGAGTGAGCCTTTCACGTAGTGACTAGGTATTTTCAAACCCCCTCTAATTTAATCGATTAGTAATCTTACTGCCATGACTATGTAATAAAAAGTAAAAATTCTCAAAGGATATATAACACGACGTGCTCGAGACTGGTCAAAATACTCTGTGTTCTACGTATATTTTTGCATTACAAAATATTTATGCGTTTTTCAGTGTATCGTTATTTCTCCACCTTCATCTATTAAAATGTATACACATATGGGAGGAGGTTTTATTATATTCAAGTTTGAACAATATCATCTTTTTCATTGGTTTTTCTAATGCTTTATAACTGATATCAGGGCTCAACGATGCTGTACTTTCCTTGAAGATTACACGTAGTTAGTTTGACAGCAAATTAGTTTCTAACATTTTTGAGCCCATGGGCTTTCTACTGTTTAGAGCTAGGGCTCAGGTTTGCTAGATTAGATATTTTGCGCAAATTTTTCAGCAAAAATTCTATTGATCCACTTTTGATTGAATTTCCCAGAAAGAAAGATAGAAAGAAAAAAATACTTTCATTTCGAAAAAAGTTAAAACATACAATGTATTATAACAAATTAAATTTTAAACATTTCTTGATATAAAAGCCCTTGATAGACAAACCAAAAGAGGTGGATTCTTGCCGTGTATGGGGTTAATTGCATTACTGGGAGAAACAATATGAATTTGTTCTCTTTGATAATTTACCCTAATCAAGAGGTTATGCCGATAATAGCTCTAATTTTGAGATTCAAGTTCTTTTATTTGTCCACGTTAAATGCTCTAGAAATTCAATAAACTACATGGATATATTAATTTCAGAATTTTTTTTTTTGGGGAAAATACTATGGTTATTCCAATTTTGAGTTTTTAACAGTACCTTGGTACTTACTCCACATTTGCTCCGTATGTTTTGTAGCATGAACTCCTTCTCAGCAGATATCCCATAGTAATTAAAGGTGCTACCTGTCGTACACCTCTTTTTTTTCGTTGTTATTAATTTGATTGTCGTGACTTAAGGTCACAATTCTTTTATTTTACTAATGATGATTAAAGGAGACTTTTCAACGTCCACAGAATAATTATTAATTATCAGTCAATTTATATGGTAGCGTGCCACTAACAACTTCGATAACCAGTCTCCATCCTTAATGGGAAATTAACGATGCAGGAAACATGTTAATTATTTATTCCCTACAAAGAATACAAAATTACTAACACTTTGAATGAATCTAGCGCACCTATTACATTAAATGAATCTAGCGCACCTATTACATTTCGAGTTAATAAACGAATATACGCTTAAGGCGTGGCGTTGATATAAACCTATGCACAGGAGAAATAGTTATGAATTGCTTCGAGGGAAAATGCTCTAAATGGAACTCATCTTATGTCGGATTCCAGGAAGATATGTGCTTTGGGCTTTGTGACTGCTTTAATTTACGTTAGTAGTAACACTGAGTTTACACTCGTTATTTGCGAAACATCAAGATAGGACGAAGTCCGGCCCCGCAGGGCGGACTGAATCAGAAGCACCTCTTTACTCAGTCACCGCCCGAAGCTTAATGCCCTCTCCCGCTCCTCAAAAAGGTTGCGAGCTGTCACGCATGACTTTGCACGATATTTGAAGTGTGATCTGATTAATTTCCACAAATAAGCGGTTACGTGTGACTCGAGCGTATTGAATTATATTCGAAAAGGGAAACATTAATTCTCGCTAACTATAGAAGCAATGGAATTGACATAAAGCTGTTAAATAATGACATAAATACAAATTGTACCATAACCCTTCTTGGTGCCGGCGTCAGGCAACTCTTTCGGCCAGATGACGCCCTTCTTCTTCTTCTCGTTCTTGAAGTTGATGCGGAAATTGGAATAAGGTAGAAAGCGGATAACGGCTAGCGCTTTTGCGACACTTCTCACGGCTGATTTGAACAGATCAAATAACAGAGCGTCCTCCATTAATGACAGTTTCTCATACGTCGTGGTTAAAAACCATGACATACAAATTGAGGCTATGATGAGCGAAAAATGCGATTTTAACGTTCAACTGTTTAATATATACCGCATTGTGAAGGATCATTTATATTGCAGCGAATTGAAGCGACCCTTCAACATATCACACTCAGTTTACCTCCGTTCGCCGTTAAAAGTGCCATGTCGACTCATCCGCTATGTCGCGCACTCCGAACAATCAACCGAATGCGTATCACATGCACAGTGTTTCTAAAGTATAGAGGTATGAGTAAAACAATAGGGTTAAGACTCTTATAATATTATCTCCTGATGTCAAGAAATTGGAAGCTTTACGTCATGTACATGTAAACTGTCAAAAGTGTTTTCACCCCACAAAGAAAATGCTTCGTCAATGAAATTGTGTTGTCTCTTATAAATTGTAGTCACATATCAAATCCAGATTAAGCAACATTAGGAATACATTGCCCTCATTCATTTGCTTTCGACTAGGGACATGGGTATTATGATATTCATGTGTGTGTATCAAATGAGTGAATTTACTTTAAGATATTTTAAAAACCAAGGATGTACCATCTTTTTTGTACTATCTCTATTGGAAATAAGATGTTTTTCTTTATGGTGAAGGCCCATTTACTACACAGCCTACTGCATAAAATCAGTTTTCTTATACCGCTTGGCGTAAAACTAATATCCATGTCTTGCAATGTGTAAAAAAATTGTGGGTATATATAAATTCATAATTTATAAACTCGTTCATCACGTACGTACGACTATTTGTTACATCTCACATTGCTTGCATCAGTTTCCAACATTGCTCATACATGAACATTAGTACAGAATCACTTACCTGATCGCACAGGTTATAATATGGAATGGTGACAGCCTCGCATCCGAGAACCGTTACGAGACTGTGGAGGAGGTGTGGGACATCGCCGCCTTCAACCAGTACTTCTTTACGGTCAGAGACCGAGGGCTCTCTGTGACCGAAGTTAAAAGTGAGTTCACGCCAAAAAATTTCTACTTTTTTATCTCGTAATCAAAAATGCTTCTTTTAGGAGTGTTATTAACGATTTGAGATGTAAGGTATACACAGATTCGCCACTGTGAAGTTGTGTAGAATCGAAGTTATTCGAAATTTGAGTTCAGAAATCCCCCATTATTACACTTAAGAACAGCCACTGCTCCAAGCATGTAATTTTAACACCCACGTTCCATAAACGTTAACGTTTTGAGCAGACATTGCTAAATTCAACGGAAATTCTTCAAAAATAAGAACCTAATTTCAAAGCCAAACACTAAATAAGATCATCATGCTGCAACTATTATACAAATGAAACCATAAGTGTGATTTATGGACCATTTTATATAATTATTACCTGTATGCCTCAATTCATGCATAGAGAACTTCTACGTAAGGGCAGTATAATGTCGATTATAAACTTCTTATAGGGTATCTAAAGATCTTGATGTTATCCGATGATCAGAAATTGTAAAATCTAATTTTGAAAGGTAACACTTATTTTGATTTTTCAGGGGATGAAACAAACATGTTCTCCGTGGTCAAGTCCCTGCAGGGCCGAGCACCGATCTACCTGAGTGATAAGCATCTTGTATACGGAGAGTTCGGCACAGGGTTCGGTCTACACCTCCACAAGAACCAGCCTAACGATTTCCCGAAAATATCTGATTTGAGGGTAAGCGAAATGTAATAATGAAAAAGAATTCTAGTTCATATCCTACTCAAGTTCCCATTGTGGTTAAAAATTTGGTAAGTCGAGTTTGATTCTTTCCTGCACTAGAGCAGCAGCTGATTCTGGAAGCTAGTAATCTGAACAACCAATAACCCATAACCTACGATTTTCATATTATGACACATTTTGAAAACAGATTTTTCCAATGTTTTTTGAATAGTAGCATGAATTCAGCATTTTTGTCTAGTCTATTTTTCGTATTTTGATGAATGCACTGCTACAATTTGAGAGCATTAAAATTTTACATAGTACTTGTTCATAACCCCCTATCAGGGCGGGGATATTACGATGATGAACTAGTCAGTCGTGCCAATCGCAAGTCAAGAGTTCCAGCTCAATCTCCCGCAGTCTACCTCCTATTCTCATTCTTCAAATCACTTTTCGTCGTAAATTACTTCTTTAGCCTATTTATTGCAGAACTGTTAAGGAAACACGCTGACAAGCAGCACTCTATTAATAATTACTGGAGAAACAATTACTGGGAGAAACTTCATTTCAAGTTCATTCTCACATTCTACGTGATTTTGACTCCGCCCCATTTCCCTGACGTGGACCAAGTTATACCCAAAAACCTTCTCGCGCTGTATTTTACGTCCATTTTCACTCTACGGCTCCTTCATTCAACGTTTTTCTGCGTGTGGACTGTTTGAATTTGACTCCCTCTCAATAAAAAGCCTAATGCCCTGGCTTCTAAAGCCAAAAAAGATCACAATTATCAAATCATTTCAAGTCGTCGTAGCGAGCGCACAGCTGACAGCGAGGTTTTTCGAAGTCGGGTTGCTATTCTACGTACAAAAATTAAAACGTCCTAAAGTCTCGTAACAAATTTTTTGCAAAAGATCATAGGTTAAAAGGCGTCAATTTTTACACCAAGCGTAGCTAGGTCGCCTTAGAAGAACTTTCACTGCTACTGTTCGCTATGACGACGTAAAATGCTTTGATAATCCAACCCTAATTTATAGGTAAACTGCCGCGGTATGCCAGTCGTTCGCTCGATGCTTTATCCCAGGTGATTTTTAAATATGAGTCCTAAAAGAGTCTTCATTAACTCCCATAATATCAGATGGATTTAAAAAAACAAAGTGTATATGCAATCCTGAGAAAAACTAGTTATGTTTTGATTACTTTTCGAGATTACAATATTGCTCATGTACGGCAAGAATCGCACGTTGATCACGCTAATCATTACGGCGTTGTGGTGAGATCTAGTCTAATTCGCTGGATTTCTACTTCGATTGAAGCCTTGAGTTGTTGTACATTTGTAAGCTTTTCACGTTGAAACTCTTTCAACGAAGAGTCTACAGAGAAAAGCCTACAAATCTATACCAACTCAAGGCATCCATCAAGGTAGAAATCAAGAAAATAGGACAAGATCTCACCAGCGCCGTAATGAACAACTTGCGTAATCGTGTCGTTTTTGTATGCGTTCAAGAGGGCGGTACATGCAAAATATTGTTTTAAAATGTAATCCAAATACAACTACTATTTATTAGGACTCCATGCATACTTTGATTGTTTTATTCATCCGAAATTGAGAAAATTATTAAACGTACTTTTAGGATCCCTACTTAAAGATCACCCTGTATGTATAAAGCAAATTAGTTTTCGCTTCGCTTTTGTCGACGTATATTAACATTTTAGATTGAAATTTCATTATAATTAAACTATTGTATTGTGAAATTCAAAATAATCATCCTACCCGTCTAGCAGCAACTCTTCGCGCATCCAATGACACCTAAATCATTGCTCTACGATAAGTACTTTTTGAGAAGACGTCTCTTGAAAAGTTGGCACTCCCCTTCCCTTTCCCCCATTGTCTCCAAAATTATGTCGAAAAGTGGGAAAAAGTTATAAAGTCGACCCCTATTCATTTTCGAAAATACATATGTATGTCAATTTTCATAGATCTGCGTTCCATAGAATGAACGTTACAGCCATTTCATTGATTCAGTCGATTTCAGCGTGGACGTCTCCTTTAATTTTAGCTTTAGTTAAGATTGAGCAGGGAATGGTATTCACGGAGCATATTGACTACGGAGAAAATGTTTCACATTCTCATGAGAACTTGACACCCAACCAATTTCTGTCTCAGGCGGTAGCGCCTCATCCAGTCCCCCGGGAGAATTGCTCCATGGTTGGTGTCCCTAGTCTAGAAACGAAGCTTCTCTGTTAGGTTTTGGTGGCGGTACGTTACCAATCGTTGTTTATTCTAAAGGTACGATAATTATAATTGCTACCATAACTGAAGCGTTGCTGGCTAGGTTAGGTATAAAATTTCTTCGGCTAGAGGGGACTTTTATTCCATAGCGCCCAACTCAAGAAGTTCACGAACAAAAGCTTAGCAACAAGCGATAACTTTCTCAGATCTTAAAGGAATTACTAAATTTCTTAGGAGTAAGTTTTACTTCGTGAAGAATAAATAGATGATTATTAGAGCCCGGATTTCTGGCATTTATTCTATTAATGCTATAACGACCATAAACGCAAATAAAAATTGCATTTATCGTAAAAATGGAATTTTACTATGAATGCCATTTTGACCAAGCGTAAAGGCAAAAAATAGTCACCATGCAATAAAAATTGACTATAAAACCTGCGCAAAGTAGTAGTAGACGAAGAAGAGGATAATTTTTAACCATGAAAATTTTTCGAGGTGTTAAAAATGGCCTCCATTTATGCTGATCATTTGCAGCTTGTGTCCGATGCGCTTTCTCTTTCGTTTTCTTGGTATTGGCATTCGCAAATCCGGCTGGTGAAAAATATTATCCGTTTTTATAGCTGAACATGAAAGAAAACTGCTGAATTGTAGCCAATACTTACGAAATTTTACGTGCTATTTGGCTACAGATGAGAACTATTTTGCCAGAAATAAAAACTATTTTACTCTAATACCTGCAATATCAATTTTTTTTGTGCTAATTTGACTATATTTTTTGCGCTATTTTGACCACTTTTTTAGGACTAGAAATCCGGGCTCTAATGATTATGCATAACTCTCGTAATCGAAAATAAGTCTAACATGAATTATGTGGAATTTTATCCAGAAAACTAGGCTTTCATATCAGAGCACAAACGCAGGTTATCAAACTTCTTTGCTTACTACTTTTGAGAATAAAATACGCCTGAATTGACCTAAAATCTGACAGGCCCACTCGATGATCATCACTTGCTTGGGCGGAAACACGGTTGGCGGCAGCGAAAGGATCGCCAGCAGCGGGTACGACAACAAGGTCAACTTGTGGGAGCTGCCGTCGGGCAAATTGATCACCTCGGCTGACGTCAGCGTCACACCTTCTTGTCTCGCCGTGGCGAGTGACGGAGCAATCTATTTCGGTGGACCGGACGGCTACTTCGCCAAGATCGTGACAGCATAAAATCATTCACATTTCAAACGTCATGTTTTCCCATGTTAGGCCCCTTATTTTTGAGTTAGTCTACGTAGATATTTGAAGAAGAAATGTAGATAGTTTAATTATAAGTGATTAACACAACGTTTGGATCGCAAATAAGACAAAGAAATTTAACTGGGTAGTTCTGAAGTATATTAAATGTAGTTCATTACTCGATGGTGTTCTCTCGATGAAGAAAATCAATTGGTAATTCAGAAAGTTTGCGAGTTAAAAAAAGAATTAGGCATGGTAATTGAGAAAGTTGACCCGAAAATTCCTTTCAACACCAACCCTAGCAAAAAATTTAACCACTAGAGATAAACTCTGAAAATCAATCAGGGGTCAGCGGGAGGAGAGACCCAATCCCGACGGGCCGGTGTCGGAGAGCCTAACTAACAGTGCAACTTCCGAACAGGTGGTACAGGTCCAACATGTTTGAGTTTGAACGCCCGCGTAGAACACTTTTTTAAGAATAACTATTGCATTCAACGTCAGTTTTGTGCATTTCATGCATCTCTTTTTGTCGATGTTTGCTTATGAATGAACACGTTGAATGAACAGGCTTTATTACGTTCAACTAACAGAGCAGCGAGTGATCGTTATGGGTGAATGTGACCGAAGAATGGACCTTAGGAAGCGCACTTACAGCCCGCGACCAAGTCACTCGCGGAGCTAGCGTAGTAAATGATCGCTGTGGCTCAGAATGGAGATATGACAGAGAAAATTTATTTACTAACTATTGGCCATCCTAACTCTGATTTCAACTATTTCTGTTGAATAACCTTCAAAGATTATGCAGTACAGTATAGGATTATATTAATCGTGGTGTATTATTTCCCAAGTTCAACATCAATGAGTAGTTTTCACGTGCAGTAAAAAATACTCGTAAGTACATGGCAGACGTTGAAGAAAGGACATGAAGCGGTTGAAACACGGGTATGGATTAAATACACCAGTTTCACTATCGCACTAGCGCACTATCGTGCGATAGAGACGAACCCGTTAGATTCCTTATGTCTAGCAGGGAAGATCATCTAGGGGTGGTTTTCACTGACATTGGACAACGTGTTTGAGGTAGTGATTGGACAGATTTGACTCGTCTTGGTCGCTCCATTAATACAGTGGTTGAAAAGAGCAAAGATATTTCGGACTATTCAGTTCAGTCAAATTAGAAGCCACATTATATAAATATAACTGCGGTAAAAGAATGAGATGGAAGTGTCCTTCTGTGACGCTAAGATAAATATCTTTGGTACTGCTTGTGGTTCTACTGAGACCTTATTGCAGCTACCCACTTTAAGAAGCATAAGAAGCTGTTGCAGAAGCATTAGAGTATCCAACTGAATCGTTTTTCGATGTGAATTTAGAGCAGATTTGGCTCGCTTAGCTTTCTAATAAAATGAGCGAGTAGGTACACGTCATGCAGGTACTACTTTATTGTTCATAAAATGTTTGCATATCAAATAATTTTGGCGTTCCCAAGGTTTAATCCTCGGCCTGCTCCTATTTTCCATTTTTATCAATGATTACACCACTATACCGGTAAACACAAAAATCTCCATGTATGCTAATGATGTGCAAATTGCCATGACAAGTTCGACAGCATATTTGAAAGAAACACAAGCCAACGCTGAAAACCTTCTAAGAAACCTGAAATTTTGGTATGGCCATAATGGCCTCAAACTTAATGCAAGTAAAACGCAATGCATCATTTTTGGATCACAGAATGCGATCAGAAATTCACCAAAATTTATGCTAACATATGGAGACGATAAAATTGAACCAGAAGATGAAGTAAAAATTCTTGGTGCTTAGTTCGACAAAAATATGACTTTCAAAACACACGTAGAAACAATGTGCAACAAAATTAGCGAAACCGTAATGTTCTTTCATCGCATTAAGGGCACACTTGATGAAAAATTTAGGTTATTGGTGATCCAGTCTTCAGTTTTATCGCGTTTGGACTACTGCAGTCTAGTCTGGGGAGATATACCTCAACATCTTCAAAAAGATTGCAAAAATGTATGAACTTCGCAACCAAAGTGGTATGCAAAGGTAATTTCAAGAAATGCGATCATGCCACCTTTCTTTTAAGAAAACTCGGCTTGACCCTAATACCAAACAGATTTGTGATCCAAAAAGCTCAACAAGTGTTCTCATCTCTGTACCTCCCTCAGAGTAATGCATTTGTGGTAAAAAAATTCCATCCAATATTCCAAACAAAAAATAAAGTCGGAGGAATGATACCTTTGTCAGTTACCATTTATCTGACTTGGAACAAAAAGCTCTCAGTTTCTGGAGCTCTTTTGTGGAATAGGCTTTCCCAACATATAAAAAACTCTAAAACTGTAAAAGAATTTAGAGTAAATGTGTCACACAATTTTGCATCTCAGTCATAGGGTAAAATGGACTGTAACACCGGTGTGAATTTCGCACTAAAACGATTGCCAAAAATATCCTCATTGCTACTTTGGGGTCAGCATTTTAAACTCTGCGAAGTTGGAATGCCTATAGTTATTTCGGCGGACTTTGTCCACTTCCTACTATCCACACCGCGAAAACCTCATACGTAGCCTGCGTAGTGCAGTTGAATATATTTGTTATGAAACCATAATTAGGTTTATATGTAGTTTATATGTAGAAATTTTGTAGCTACATGTTACTCATACGTAGAGCCCGGATTTCTGGCATTTATCCTATCAATGCTATATCGACTATAAATGCAAATTAAAAATTGCATTTATAGCAAAAAAGACATTTTACTATAAATGTCATTTTGACCAGGCACAAAGGCAAAAAGTTGACATTCTGCAATAAATGACTATAAAACCTGTACAAATTAGCTGTAGACGAAGAAGAGAAAAAAATTAAGAAAAGAGAAATCGTTTATTTCCTAAAAAGTTGATACATGAGATGCATGACAACATATTGGATTTTAAAATTTCTTAATATAAGACGTCTTTAGACAAACGTACCATACGAAGTGTACTAATAGACAAACCATCCGAGGTGTGCTAATATATAAATTATACAAGGTATACTAATAGACAAACCATACGAGGAGTGCTAATAAACAAACTATCCGGCGGGCGCTAATAGATTAGCCTTGTCAAGGGCTTTTAAATAAAAAATATCATCTCTTAGATATTTTATACTTCAAGAGATGGCTGACAACTAAATAATTTAAATGCTACTTGAGAATTCTTTGGAATTTATAAATTATTAGTTGAAACGAAGTAAGAAAATACAAAAAACGCTATACCAAAACAGATTGGAACACCCTCATTAATATCAAGTAGTGAGAAATGGTTAACCATAAAGTATTTTATAAAAAGCATCGCGCAACAAAACACGCACATCTAAAAACGTGTAAACAAACATCCACGAAAAATGAAATTTATAGCTTGTTCAACTTTCGGACTGGTCTGCGTTGAAAAATGAAATTCAAGAGGTTTAGTGTTTCTCAGCAGATCTGATTTGCATTTTTCATGCTGAATTCACAAATGTAACTCGTTTTGCTCGATCAGACCAGTTTTTTTTGCTATTTCAGGTTTAAGGGGTTCTACTACCCTGCATTTAGCTCATTTTTCAAATTTCACTGTACACATTTTTGTTGCACCTATTGGATTGGTAATGCATACAGATCTGTAAAATTAAATTCCAAACATATTTGCATATATGAAAAATTTCGATTTTCGCACTATAAAAAAGTTATTGTGCGAACATAAATATATAAGAATGAATTACTTTTTTTGGCGCAAAACCACACCCCTTCTACAATTTTCAACGTAGAAGCGTAATTTTGGTCTCATTCAATGAGGTTTGACGGTGGAAACAGCGTAGCGACGCGAAGTTCTATTTGGATTCCAAATTAAATTTTTATTGGGAAAAAACTGACATTTTATATTTTTTTTAACATGTTGGACATGTGTAACAATAACTTTTTTCTAGTTCGAAATTTAAAAAGATTCTTCGTTACTAGGTTTCTACAATCCTTCCGCGTCGAATGAGACCAAAATCACTCTTCTACGTTGAAAATTGTAGAGCGAGAATTGTTTTGCGCAAGTATATTTATTTTTCAAACAATCGCGCGATCAATTTTTTTTGGCGGAAATCGAAAATTTTTATAGAAGCAAATGTGTTCGGAATTCAATTTTACATATCTGTATGCATTTTCGTTAACCTAGTTGCAAAGAAATGGAAAAAAATAAGTTTGAAAAATTTGGTAAATTAGGTAAAGTCCAGGGTAGTAGAACCCCTTAAGAAAACAAATGTTACCCAAATATAAATGTTCTTATTTTTAGTTACCACAAACAAATGGAAAATATGTAAGTTATATCTAAAGTAGTACAGAGCTAGAGTTTATGCGAGTTAATAGATAATAGAAAAAATTGGTAAGTTTAAAAGAAATCACAGTTTCAGGTTTGAAAAAACTTTAAGAAGGGATGAATCTGATGCGAAAAAGATGACTTACGGACAGATTTTCTTCTATGATGTAAATCTGGAGCGTCTCTCTTGAGGCACCAACATTAGTCTGCAAGCATATTCACATCCCAGCGACCTTGATACTTCTCCTCCATCACTCGAATGTCCTGGTGAAAACGCTTTCCTTGCTCTTCACTGAAATCGCCACAGTTTTTTGGAAATAGTCCAAATGCGAACTGAGGAAATGCATTTTTATGGACATACGTGCACCTAAAGCTTGGTAGTTATTCAGGAGCTCATTGACCACACGTTCGTATTCTTGACTTCGGTGATTGCCTAGAAACTTTGATACAATGGACTTGAATGAATGCCAGGCTTTCCTCTCAATGTCTTGCATCCTTTCGTTAAAGTTAGGATCTTTCAAAATTTCCCTGATCTAAGGTCCATCAAAAATACCAGCTGTCAGTTTGGCCTCACTTACGCGTGGAAATTTCTATTTCAGGAAAACAAAGGCTCGGCTCTCTTTGTCCAGTGCTTTCACAAAATTTTTCATCAGGCCTAACTTTATATGCAGAGGCGGCAATAGAATCTTTTCCGGATATACGAGAGAATGTGATACATCGCTATGAGAACCTGGTTCCAAAGTAGATCTTGCTGGCCATTTGTGTTGAACATAGTGCTGCTTGACTACACGGCTGTCCCACATACACAGGATATAGGGATACAATTGGTGTACCCGCCTTGGGTACACCAAGCGTGGGCCCAGCGTGAATGCTCCCTACAGTGTTGCCATATTGACCGCATATATTACTTATGCAGTCTGTCTGATTTTCTGTTTATTGGAGTATTTTGCAGAAAGAATGAATGATAAATCCTGAAAAAAGAAAAATCATTAAAGTAAGAGAAAACAAAATCCTTCAGAAAACGCATAATTTATTTAAAATAATTTTAAATTTGAGATAGAATGAAAACCTGATCTGATTGGGCAAATTGGGTTACATTTCTGACTTCAGCATGCAAAAGCCATATAGAAACAATCAACAAAATCTAAACCTCAAAAATGACGCAGACCAGTGTAATTTTTTCACGACTGCTTTGCTCAAGTGACGCTTTATTCCATTTGTCTATTTGTATTATTCATTTTTGCTATTCACAGAAGCACCCTCGGTGATAGTGATAGATCTATTTTTATTTTTGAATCATTTAGCGAGTGCAATGAATTCATTTTCTGGACAATGTTATGGACATTGATGCTTTGTTTTTACGCAGAAGAGGGAAATTTTAACAATGAAAATTTTTAGAGGTATTAAAAATGGCCTCAATTTAAGCTGATCCTTTGCAGTTTGTATCTGACGCGCTTTTTCTTTTGTTATCTTGGTATTTTCATTCGCAAGTCCGGCTTGTAAAAAAATTTCCGTTTTTTATAGCTGCACATGAAAAAAATGTTAAATTGTAGCCAAAACTTGTTAAGTTTTACGTGCTATTTTGCTACAAATAAGAACTATTTTGCTTCAAAAAGAACTTTTTGCTAGAAATAAGAACTATTTTGCTATTATACTCGCAATCTCACCTTTTTTTAGTTATTTTTACCATATTTTTGGTGATATTTTGACCATTTTGTTAGGACTAGAAATCCGGGCTCTACTCATAAGTAATATCAATATCTTACGGTGCCTCTATTTTATCGCATGTGCCCAAATTTCGTTAAAGAGAATACTGAGAGGATGAGAAACTTAAAATATTTTTGTTGTGACTCTCAAACTGTAGCTTGATTTTTCTGAAATTTCTGTCAGAAAATTAGGAATTATCTCTTTCTTACGTTCACCAAGTCCCTCTAACATTTATCTTAATTATTTCTGTCGACTACAATGAGCAACTCAGCCGTCAGATCAATGTAGCAGGACGAAGTTCGTTTTTGTGATTACAATTATTTTTACTTTCTGTATTTATATTTTCTGTATACTTCCCCCCCAGTGGGAATGGGGGGGGTTCTAGATAGAATTCTCCCACCGTGGTCCGCTGCGAGTCGAAAGAGGCGACTGAAGTGGACGGAGCGAGGGAACTGGGGATCCCCTTCTCTGTAGTGATATTCCCGTGAGGCAGCAGGCCAATGAAGAGGGTGAGAGGGGTCGAACGACCACTCAAACCCTAATACTAGGATTTATGAATGTAAGGGGGTGTGGAAGTAGAGCAACTGAGAGTAAGAGGGAGGAGATCGGTAGAGTGATGATTAGCCGGAAGTTGGATGTGTTGGCCCTGAGTGAGACGAAGTTGAAAGGTAGTGGTGAGTTGATGTTTGGGAGTGTGTGTGGAAGAGTATCTGGGTTGCGTGGGCGACATGCAAGAGAGGGTGTGGCTATATTATTGAGTGTAAGAATCAGAGAGAAAGTAGTTGATTGGGGTGAGTTGTGATCAAGAATAATGTGGGTGCTAGTAAAATGTGGGGTAGAGTCATGGGTGTTTGTGAGCGCGTACGGACCGGGATCGGAGAGGAGTGGGGAGGAGAGAGAGGAGTTTTGAGAGAAGTTGTCCGAGTGTGTTGCAAGAGTGGGAAATGGTTGTAGAGTTGTGGTGATGGGAGACCTGAATGCGATAGTGGGTGATGAGGGGGTGGATGGTGTTGTAGGTAGGTGTGGAGTAGCTGGGGTGAATGAGAATGGTGAATACCTGGTGGAGTTGTGTGTTGAGAGTGAGTTAGTGATTGGGAATAGTATGTTTGAGAAAAAAAGTATAAACAAGTATACATATGTGAGGACGAATGGAGGAGTGATAGTGGAGAGAGCATTGATGGATTATATTTTGGTTAGCAGGGGAATGATGGGTCGTCTGCTCGATGTGCATGTGTTCCGTGGTGAGTTGAATGGGGTATCGGATCATTACTTGGTCGAAGGAAAGTTAAACAATTTAAACAATTCATTTACCACAGGTGATACAGAGGTAGAATGTTTCTCAAGTCTAGTACAATGGTCAAATTTGAGTATAGCTACCTGTGGGCCCGAATACGTTCAGCGACTTCTGGGGCATCCTACCATCAACGTTATTCTAAGTCGTACAATAATGCGCTAATAATGATGAGAAAGGTTGAGAGTAAGTGGAGTGTGGGGAGGTGTAAAAAGGAGGAGTGGAAGGGAGGTGTTAAATGTGAGCAAGTTGCATGATTCTGAGCTTGAGTGTGAGTATCAGGAGAAGATGAAAGTAGAGTATGGGAGGGTAAAGGTAATAAAGGTTGGTGAGGTGGAAGGGGAATGGAAGCTGTTTAAAGATGCGGTGGAAAAATGTGCAAGGGAAGTGTGTGGGGTAAGGAAGGTTGGAGGGGGGATTAGAAAAGGGAGTGAATGGTGGAACGGAGAAATTGGAGCGTCTGTGAAAAGAAAGAGGGGGGCGTTCGAAGGTGGCTGCAAAGGGGCAGCCAGCAAAATTTCGAAGAGGATAAGGAGAGGAAGAAAGAGGTACAATGAATGGTAAGGAGAGCAAAGAGCGCAGCAGATGAGGAGTGGGGGAGGAAGTTGGGAGGGGACTTCATGGAGAGGAGGAAGGTTTTCTGGAAGGATGTGAAGAGCATTAGGAAAGGACAGGTGGAAAGTGAGGCATGAGTGAAGGATGCAAATGGTAGGCTGCTAGTGGAGGGGTGTGATGTGAGGAAGAGATGGGCGGAGTATTTTGAGGAACTGCTGAACGTGAAGGATAATAGGGTTGCGAGAGTGGTAGCTGTTGGAAGTGATGTTAGAATGCCTGTGTTTGGTGAAGTGAATAGAAGTCGAATAAGAAGTGTAGAAGTGAAAGGTGCGTTGGATGTGATGAAAAATGGGAAAGCACCAGGATGGATGGTTGCACGGTTGAATGTCTGAAGAAAGGAGGAAATGTGGTTGTAGAATGGTTGGAACATTTATTTAATGTGTGTTTTGAGGCTAGTAAAGTGCCGGTAGATTGGAGTAGCGCGTGTGTAGTTCCGTTGTACAAGGGGAAAGGTGACAGGTATGAGTGCAGTAATTCTAGAGATATAAGTCCACTGAGTGTCGTTGGGAAGCTGCATGAAAAAGTTTTAATTGGAAGAGTGAAAGTGATGACGGGTCGTGTGCTAGCTGAAGAACAATGTGGTTTTAGAAGTGTCAGAGGTTGTGTGGATCAAATGTTTGCTGTGAGGCAGGTAAATGAGAAATACTTAGCAAAAGGAAAAGATGTAAATTGGGCATTTATGGATCTAGAGAAGACGTATGACAGAGTGGATCGTGAGGCTCTATGGCAAGTTGTAAGCTTGTATGGAGTGGGTGAGAGACTGTTGAATGCGATCAAGAGTTTTTACATTGATAGCAGAGCGTGTGTGAGAGTAGGGAATGAGGTGAGTGAGTGGTTTCCAGTTGTGACAGGTGTGAGACAGGGTTGTGTGATGTCGCCGTGGCTGTTTAATTTGTTTATGGATGGTGTGGTGAGAGAAGTGAATGCCAGAGTGTTGGGAAAAGGTGCGCAGTTGGAGGGACAAAATGGTATGTACCATTTTTATTGGGAAGTGTGTCAGCTGTTGTTTGCAGATGATACAGCGCTTGGGGATGATTCAGAGGAAAAACTGAGGAGACTGGTTGCAGAGATTGGTAGAGTGTGCGAAAGGCGTAAATTGAGGGTAATTGTGAATAAAAGTAAGGTGATGAGATGTTCAAGAGGTGGAGTGTTTGGAACCTTGGATGTGATGATGAATGGTGAAGTGTTAGAAGAGGTAGAGCATTTTAGGTACCTCGGGTCGGACGTGGCTGTTAAGGATTGTATGGAAGTAGAAGTGAGGCATCGAGTGAGTGAAGGCTGTATGACATTGGGTGCAATGAGGAAAGTTTTTGAATGCAGGAGTTTGAGTATGAATGCAAAGAGGGGACTGTATGAAAGCTTGATCGTACCAGTTTTGTTGTTTGGAGCAGAGTCCTGGGGTTTGAGAGTAGCTGAGAGGAGGAAGTTGGATGTGTTTGAGATGAAGTGTTTGAGGAGCATGTATGGAGTAACAAGAAGAGATAGGATCAGGAATGAGTTGGTTAGGGGGCAGACGTGGGTTCTCAAAAATTTGAGCAGGCGAGTGGATGAAAGAGTGCTTGGATGGTTTGGACATGTTGAAAGAATGATTGTTGAGCGGCTGGTGAAAAAGATTTATACGTCGGAAGTGTGTGGTACTAGACCACAGATGAGTTAGATGGATGGGGTGAAACGTGCTTTGTATGAGAGGGGTCTGACTGTGGACGTGGCGATAGGGATGACTGCGGAAGTGAGATGGGGCAGTGCATAAGGAGGTAATTTTATTTTTGACGCTGTACTGGAAGCCTGACCGCGTGTGATGGGGTTGACCTGTCCTGTGCGGGGGGAGGGGCTGCACCCAATGAACTGGTCGGGGTAAACCAGCCATGGCTGTCGGGCCTGACTGTGGAAGGTGGTTGTGCTGGGCTGCTGCTGATCCTAGCAGTTCTGGTGCGGCCAGTGCTACCTCTCTCGCTTCCTAGTGACTAAGGGTGACTGATTGTGGCCTGCTGTCGGCTGCCCTCCCATAGGGAGGAGAGGCCTTCTATATTTGTGTGTATGTATTTACATTCACCATCCGTACGATGAACAAGCTCTGAAATTCAATTTTGTGTGTATATCAGTTTACATGTTTCTAGATACGAGTGTTGTGCTATGTTGTTTATTGTTTATAAATTATTTTTGGCTAACGTTGTCTCGTTATTTTGAAATCATTTACGACGGTGTTTCAGATGGATTCGGTAGAGCGTATTCGTGTCTTTTTTTCTTCCGTTTTTTCACTAATAGTGAATGACTTCCAAGACAATCTCTAGTCGTGTTTATGAGTTTTCAATCATCTTACCAAGCATGAAATATTCCAGAGAATATATTTTGTCTGTTTCTCTCATTGACATAATTAACCCCTGACAGGGCTATTGCACCCCTCGTTTGGTTTGTGCTCCTGTATTCCTCGTAGGGAGGGAATTTGCGTATTTTTTCCTACTTTCTCCACGCAAAGTTGGCACTGAATTTCAACTCAGAAGTAACTCCAAACTTTAGTAAATAAAATTAGCACACTGGCCCACTGTTCCATCTACGTCTACGCGCCAAAATTTTATAGATATTTGGTACTCATAAGTGATATCCAGCTATCACAGTATCTACATTTTATCCCATATTCCCATGTCCGAAACAATGTTGAAGAGAATACCGAGAGGATGTGACACCTTAGATGTTTTTGTTGTTGCTGCTAGACTGTAACTTGATTTCCCTTAAAATTTGTTAGAAAATTCAAAATTAGTTCATTTTTACGTTTTTCAAGGCTTCTTCCCTTCTACTCGTTCTTTCGTCAAGTAATTTCACACGATTACACTGAACTCGACTGTAATTATTGATGAAGCACAGGGAAGTTGGTTTTTGTTTATTATTTTTTCTTATATTCATTTTCAATACGTAAATAAATATATGAATACGTGCCTATGTGTGTATATGTACATGTGTACGCACGCATAAATATGTGTGCGTGTGTGTATATGTGTCTACATTCACATATACATGTATGTTTCTATTTCTATTTTTTACGTAAAAACACAACCTCAAGATCCATCACATTTTAGTTAATGCTCTGCGATCAGTTAACATTGAACAATATCTCACAAATAAATTGATTTATTGCACTGACTAAATGATTCAAAAATAGATCTATCACTATCCCAGAGGACGTTTCTGTGAATAGTGAAAATGAAAAATATGAAGACAAACGAAAAAAGGCGCAATTTGAGCACATGACTCGCGAAACAACCATCTTTCTGTCTGTATGTTGAACAAGCTATAAATTTCATTTTGCATGTATGTTTGTTAACGCGTTTCTAGATGAGCGTGTTGCGTTGCGCGATTTTTTTTATAAATTCTTCGTGACTCACCTATTATCAGTACTTGATAATCATGTACTACGGTGTTTCAATCTGTTTCAGTCGGGCCATCTTTGTTTTTCCTTCCTTCGTTTCAACTAATAATTAAGGAACTCCGAAGAATTCTCTAGCTGCATTTAAATTATTTATAAATTGTCAGCATTTCTGGGTGTATAAAATACCCTATGTCTATTAGTGCGCCTCGTATGGTTGGTCTATTAGTACCTCTCGTATCGTACGTTTATAAGGACGTTTTCATATTTAGAAATTTCAAAATCCAATTTGTTGTTTCGCATCTCATGTGTCAACTTTTTTTTGGAAATAAACGGTTTTTCTTTCTTTCTTTTTTTTTTCATATTTCAACTGTGCACAGCTGGTACATGTATGACGAGCCGTGAAAAATATCTAGATCGTGTTTAACAGCTTTGACACACGCCAGCTTATACTGTGCCACTCATTAAGATAGTCATGGTCAGATCTGCACTCTTAATACTAAGCTCAATATCAACTTCGGCGGTCTAACAAAGCATGGAAAGACACCAAAAATCGTAGATGCGAAGAATGGAGCATTGAATCTCAAGAAGGAAAATCACAGACGTTGGGAAGTCACAATGTATGTACTGCGCTGACAAGTCTTCCAAGATCGTAGACTTAATCAAATAGAAAAATACATTAAATAAAAACTTAAAAAAAGTTGTTAGTAACGCATTGATTAGTAACATATATATTTAACTGTTCTTTGGTGCACAATGGCTGACCTAGAAAAAGAAGGAACGCTTACCCTCACAGATGACTTGCCCACCGATCCCATTTCAGCATTAGTACGCTGTCATGCAGTTCTCGCATGATTTCGGGAACATTGGAACACCAACAGGAACGTACTTTGCAGACGGAGATAGCTGACTTGAGACACATAATTTGCAAAACCACCAAAGCAGGAATGTTGACCACTAGCACTAGAATAACATGTCATGATGACGTTTTCACTATGGAGATCTGAAAATTTAACCACAATCGTTTAGAACAACAGGACACAAGATAGTCTTGGCGAAACAAAATACGCCTCTCTTTTACATAGCCTCTCAATTTTCAGTCTCGAGTTCAGGACTCGCAAGTAAAAGGTTTGCACGAGGGCTGCGGATTGAGTAAGAGATGAGCACTACCACATTACCTAGTTTTCGGACGTACTGATATTCGCCTTCAACTTCAAATTACCTAGATGTGGGTGGGTCCTAGATTAGATTAGATGTTAGTTTACGTTTCCCTAGCCGCATCAAAGGCATTCCAAAAAGAGGGAGACCCCATTTAGTACGGACTTGAGGAAACGCAGAGTCTGCGCACAAGGTACATGAACACAGACTCTTGAGAAAGAAGGCCAAAAAACAAGATAAAAATTGAAGAAGTAGTAGGGGCTGAAAAAAAGGACAGTAGTGTACCGAAAAAAATGGTCCGTTACAAATAAAACTTCTATTTCAACAAAAGGAAGGCCTTCCTAACCTTTAGCTCGGGACCTCACATATTCCTCCTGGGAGCACTAATTCCCATAGACACAATAGTTGTATCCCCCTGAAGGGGGATGGGTGCTTAAAATGCTCAATATTTCATACATTACAATCTCAAATCTTAGTACACTAAGACTGGCAGATTTTAATTGAATAATTAGGAAATATTTTTGTGACTCGATTTGTCACACGAGTAATCCTAATTTAAAACTACAGAACACAAACATGCTCATCAGTTACACCAGGAGGTTACAGTGAGTCCACGGTAGTCTTCCAACGACCATTACACGAATAATTCCAAAACGTTCACTGTTTAGAAAAATGCTGTATTTTGAAGCATGCTTTCCTAAATATTATCGCTGTGGCGCAGGAGCTTTACTGATCAAGCACCAGCCATGCACACGATACACAGTGAACGTTGTATTGAGGTTATGCTGGCGACGTTGAGACTACAGAGCGCACTGTTCAACTGATGGACTAGCAGAGCTTGAAGCAACAAAGCACGAATAGGAAGCAAGCGGAGATTCACAAGCAGATAAACAACAAAAAGTACATGCATCTATGAGCTAAGGTGGTGTTCTTGTCCATGATTCGGCATTGTGTCTGAATTCAAAGTTCGACCTGCACCGAAATACTAGTGACACAACTCCAGTAATTAAACTGTAACGCGAACACTGAACTACAAGTTGGCAAGCTGAGCAGAAATACTGAGTGCAGCGTTATCAAGCCCGGAGCAGACCGGCACATGACGCATTGGACAAATCTAATCAACAGCTGAACTTGAAAAACCCACAAATATGGAAGCCATCCTTTTTCCCTTCTTTGGCATTTTCCCACTTTGAAAGAGGAAATTTTTTCTTGTTCTTCTTCTTTTTACCCTTCTTTTGATCAATAAGCGAACTAAGCTCCTCAGTATCGAGCGCCCTTCCAACAGCACTTGCAGGCCGCGATACCTGGTCCTGCTTCACCCAAACATTTTCATTGTTGTTCAATTTTTCACTGAAGTTTTCTCGCGACAGCACTTTCTTGCCCCCTAACAATGGACTGTCCCCATCTACAAGCCCGCTGTCGCCGTCGCTGGCCACACTACCCTCACCCCGGCCACTGCACGTTTCCTCTAGACCTGAATCACGACTGCACACTCCCTCAGCCCTGGACGTGCCACAACTATCATTAGAACTACGCTCCTTGGAGGTGTGCGGCTCCACAGTGAAGAAGCAATCGGGCACCGACTGTTGCTGCCGTAGAAGACGTCCCGACTGCGGCGAGGCGCTCCCTCACTTTTTCTTACTCTTGCCCAGCGTGAGAGTGTGGTGGTGGGACGTGGGTGCTGTAGCGAGCTGCGCGCGCCGCTTCGTAAACTCGTTACGTTCTTCCTCCAAACGGTTCTTCAACATCTCATACCGTTTCTTTTCCTCGGCGTGTTCACGCTTCAGTTGGTCATATTTCGTGTACAACTGCACAATGGCATGATGTCCAGTATTTTAGTGAACGTAAAAATGGATTTTTCTTAGGTCGGTTAATCATTCCTATTAAACACGAAATTCAACACAAAAGTAACTACATCCAGGTTCAATACATGAAAATAGGTCTATCTCTAAATTAATAAAACTTAAACTTGAATCAGGTAAAATTAAAGTCCTTCATTTGCAAAATGAAACGAGGACTGCAAAAAATCATCATTAAAATTTCCAACTCTCAGTTACTCTTTAATTCGATAGCTGAGGCTATCTTATTCATTACGCGGACTATCACTCACACATATTACGAGCTACTTATCTTACCTCCTTCTCAACCTCCTTGAGCTCAGTCTCCTTCTCTTTGACTCTGAGCACGAAGCTCTGGCGCATATCGTCTTCCTTCTTTTGCAGCTCGGCGCGATGCTCCTCGCGCTTTTGCTCGAACGTCTCCTGGAAGCTCTTGGGCTGGTTGTTCTCGCCAATGTCGCTGAAGCCCATCTAACAACACACAGACCAATTTCAACTGAAGCCCATCCATACACACTTTTAATGAATTTTATTAATTCTCCACATCATCTTTTTTGTAACACAGTCTGATCTTCTATGACTATCTGAATCAATAATGACCTACGTACATGTTACGGCAGTAATAGTACATGTGAATATTTACAAATGATTGATTATAAATTAGTTTTAGCATCCCTGTACTGCAACAAAGATGTTCAAAGAGAGAAAGGAAGAAGGCACCATTCAGTGTGGAGTTAAGGAAACGTGGAATCTATGCACGAACGGTGTTCCCTCAAGAGATCCCGTGCGCATAGAAACAATAAGACAAGGAGGAAGGGAAGATTAAAGTTGAAACAAGATAAAAGTTGAAGAAGAAAGTCAGAGGTACTGAAAAACAGGACAGCAGTAAACCGAAAAAAGACGGTCCTTGGCAAAACAAAAAACATCTTATTTAACAAAAGAAGGCCTACCTAACTCCCAGCTCTGGACCTCACATTTCCCCCTGGGAGCGCTAATATTCATAGATACAATAGTTGTATCCCCCTGAGGGGAAGGTTTACAAATGCAAGAGCAGCTTTTGGGCAAAATAGCACAGATGAGATACCTCTTCCGCCTTTCTGTATTGATTTAGAATCTCTCTTTAGCCTGATCCCGAGATTATCGAGTGCACTTAGATGTAATTTCAGTGACCTTATACTTTCGTGTCTTGTGTCATGGTTGAACAGAAAACTTAATTTCCAAACGAATAATAAGCTGTTAGGAACAACAGATTTCATTCGCTGAATAAAGAATCCAATTCCACCCAGAGCGATACATACTTGCTCTAAAGAACTGGTAGATCTTGAGATAGTCAAATACCGCCTCTGATTACGATGCACAAACTATTATCATACCAAGTTCAACCAAACTGTCTTTCATGGTGCTATACTTAAGCTGCAATTTATGCACCACGATTAAACAATAAATGGATTAGAAAAAAAGAACCAAAATCGCCGCATGACAGGTATGCGAAAAGCCCTGTTATAAACTGTTCTTCAAACCTGTTCAAGCATCTTCTTCCTGTAGAGCTCGTAGTGGCAGGAGTGGGTGACTTCCCGCATATCCTCCATGTTGGTGCGGATGAGCATCTCACGCAGCTTCGTGAAATCGCAGTGGCTCTCGCTCTCCACTGCACAATAATGCTTAAACTAAATAAATTGAACCGAATTTGGAAAAAACGTCAATAAAAATTAAGATCCAGAGAAATGCTAACGCGACAATGAAAATTGACCGACGTAATGACCGACAACCAAAAACGTTCGAAAGAAAGAAAAAGGGGGATATATGATTCATTTGACAAGGAAGGAAGCAGAAGAGCAAACATTGTCTCCTTCTCCTGCCTCCCTTCCTTCCTTCTAGCTAAGGCAGGAAAAAAGCGCACACACAGATGCACATTTTGACCCTTCAACGAAGAAATAGAGTCGCATTTTTTGCTTATTTACTTCTGCAGTGACATAACGGTTCTCTCATTTCATGGAATAAACAATGAAGGCACGATGTGAGCCCACACAGTATTGGCTCTCCTCCAATGACTTTGTAAAATGATGGGCCTTGCAGACCAAGTACATCACGAAGCACTCAGACATCCAAAATACACCCGTGTTACGGTTTTTGGTGTAAATGAAATAAACTTTTTCACAATTGTTGAATAAAATAATGCAGAGTTTCTTAGCTTTCTCAGGTTTCCTTTTCTTTCCACTCAAAAATAGATGGGAACAATGAAGAGTCGAAGAGCATCACACATCATTTTCACAACCGTAAAAAAAGTCATAGTTCTTGGACAGTAATGAATGAAACAAATATATGCATACAAAACACTAATCAGGACGTCGAAAAAAAAAATTATCACACAACTCTTCTTCAACAAACATAAAAAATGATAACATAAAAAATACGAAGTAGTTTTACAGCTAGTAGTCTCTGTAGTGATTTTCCCGAGAGGCAGCAGGCCAATGAAGAGGGTGAGAGGAGTCGAAAGACCACTCAAACCCTAATACTAGGATCTATGAATGTAAGGGGTTGTGGAAGTAGAGCAAGTGAGAGAAAGAGGGAGGAGATCGGAAGAGTGATGATGAGCCGGAAGTTGGATGTGTTGGCCTTGAGTGAGACGAAGTTGAAAGGTAGTGGTGAGTTGATGTTTGGGAGTGTGGGGAAGAGAGTATCTGGGGTGAGTGGGGGACGTGCAAGAAAAGGTGTGGCTATATTATTGAGTGTAAGAATCAGAGAGAAAGTAGTTGAATGGGGTGAGTTGTGATCAAGAATAATGTGGGTGTGAGTGAAATGGAGGGTAGAGTCTTGGGTGCTTGTGAGCGCGTACGGACCGGGATCGGAGAGGAGTGGGGAGGAGAGAGAGGAGTTTTGGAAGAAGTTGTCCGAGTGTGTTGCAAGAGTGGGAAATGGTTGTAGAGTTGTAATGATGGGGGACCTGAATGCGATAGTGGGTGATGAGGTGGTGGATGGTGTTGTGGGTAGGTATGGAGTAGCTGGGGTGAATGAGAGTGGTGAATACTTGATAGAGTTATGTGTAGAGAGTGAGTTAGTGGTTGGGAATAGAATGTTTGAGAAGAAAAGTATAAACAAGTATACATATGTGAGGACGAATGGAGGTGTGATAGTGGAGAGAGCATTGATGGATTATATTTTGGTTAGCAGGGGATGGATGGGTCGTTTGCTCGATGTGCATGTGTTCCGTGGTGAGTTGAATGGGATTTCGGATCATTACTTGGTCGAAGGGAAGTTGAGAGTAAATGGTGTGTGGGGAGGTGTAAAAAGGAGGAGTGGAAGGGAGGTGTTAAATGTGAGCAAGTTGCATGATTCTGGTCGTGAGTGTGAGTATCAGGAGAAGATGAAAGTAGAGTATGGGAGGGTGAAGGTAAATGAGGTTGGTGGAGTGGAAGGGGAATGGAAGCTGTTTAAAGATGCGGTGGAAAAATGTGCAAGGGAAGTGTGTGGGGTAAGGAAGGTTGGAGGGGGGATTAGAAAGGGGAGTGAATGGTGGAATGGAGAAATAGGAGCGGCTGTGAGAAGAAAGCGGGGAGCGTTCTTAAGGTGGCTGCAAAGGGGCGGCCAGCAAAATTTCGAAGAGTATAAGGAGAGGAAGAAAGAGGTGCAAAGAATGGTAAGGAGAGCAAAGAGGGAAGCGGATGATTAGTGGGGGAGGAAGTTGGGAAGGGACTTCATGGAGAGGAGGAAAGTTTTCTGGAAGGAAGTGAAGAGGATTAGGAAAGGACAGGTGGAGAGTGAGGCAAGAGTGAAGGATGCAAATGGTAGGCTGCTAGTGGAGGGTTGTGATGTGAGGAAGAGATGGGCGGAGTATTTTGAGGAACTGCTGAACGTGAAAGATGATAGGGTTGCGAGAGTGGTAGCTGTTGGAAGTGATGTTAGAATGCCTGTGTTTGGTGAAGTTAATAGAAGTGGAATAAGAAGTGTAGAAGTGAAAGGTGCGTTGGATGTGATGAAAAATGGGAAAGCACCAGGTATGGATGGTTGCACGGTTGAATGTCAAATGAAAGGAGGAAATGTGGTTGTAGAATAGTTGGAACGTTTATTTAATGTGTGTTTTGGGGCTAGTAAAGTGCCGTTAGATTGGAGTAGCGCGTGTGTAGTTCCGGTGTACAAGGGGAAAGGTGACAGGTATGAGTGCAGTAATTCTAAAAGTATAAGTCTACTGAGTGTCGTTGGGAAGCTGTATGTAAGAGTTTTAATTGGAAGAGTGAGAGTGATGACGGATCGTGCGCTGGCTGAAGAACAATGTGGTTTTAGAAGTGGCAGAGGTTGTGTGGATCAAATGTTTGCTGTGAGGCAGGTAAATGAAAAATACTTGGCGAAAGGTAAAGGTGTATATTGGGCATTTATGGATCTAGAGAAGGCGTGTGACAGAGTGGACCGTGAGGCTCTGTGGCAAGTTGTGAGCTTGTATGGAGTGGGTGGGAGACTGTTGAATGCGATCAAGAGTTTTTACATTGACAGCAGAGATGTGTGAGAGTAGGGAATAAGGTAAGTGAGTGGTTTCCAGTTATGACAGGTGTGAGACAGGGATGTGTGATGTCGCCGTGGTTGTTTAATTTGTTTATGGATGGTGTGGTGAGGGAAGTGAATGCCAGAGTGTTGGGAAAAGGTGCGCAGTTGGTGGGACGAAATGGTGTGTATTGGGAAGTGTGTCAGCTGTTGTTTGCCGATGATACAGCGCTTGTGTCTGATTCAGAGGAAATACTGTGGAGACTGGTTGCAGAGTTTGGTAGAGTGTGCGAAAGGCGAAAACTGAGGATAAATGTGAATAAAAGTAAGGTGATGAGATGTTCAAGAGGAGGAGTGTTTGGAACTTTGGATGTGAGGATAAATGGTGAAGTGTTAGAGGAGGTAGAGCATTTTAGGTACCTCGGGTCGGATGTGGCTGTTAAGGATAGTATGGAAGTAGAAATGAGACATCGAGTGAGTGAAGGCTGTAAGACATTGGGTGCAATGAGGAAAGTTTTTGAATGCAGGAGTTTGAGTATGAATGCTAAGAGGGGACTATATGAAAGTTTGATTTTGCCAGTTTTGTTGTATGGAGCCGAGTCCTGGGGTTTGAGAGTACCTGAGAGGAGGAAGATGGATGTGTTTGAGATGAAGTGTTTGAGGAGCATGTATGGAGTGACAAGAAGAGATAGGATGATTAATGAGTTGGTTTGGGGGCAGACGGGGGTTATCAAGAAGCTGAGCAGGCGAGTGGATGAAAGAGTGCTTGGATGGTTTGGGCATGTTGAAAGAATGAATGTTGAGCGGCTGGTGAGAAAGATTTATATGTCGGAAGTGAGTGATATTAGAGTGCGAGGTAGACCACGGATGTGTTGGATGGATGGGGTGAAGCGTGCTTTGTATGAAAGGGGTCTGACTGTTTATGTGGCGAGAGGGATGACTGCGGACAGAAGTGAATGAGGGCAGTGCATAAGGTAATTTTATTTTTGACGCTGTACTGGGAGCTTGCCAGCGTGTGATGGCGGTTGACCTGTCCTGTGCGGGGGGAGGGGCTGCACTCAATGAAGCGGTCGGGGTAAACCAGCTATGGCTGTCGGGGCTGACTGTGGAAGGTGGTTGTGCTGGGCTGCTGCTGCTGATCCTGGCAGTTCTGGTGCGGCCAGTGCTGCCTCTCTCGCATCCTAGTGACTAAGGGTGTTGATTGTGGCCTGCTGTCGGCTACCCTCCCATAGGGAGGAGAGGCCTGGTATATGTATATATGTATGTAGTTTTACAGCACCACCTTGACTGACCTTGTACGGTGCCCCAGGGGTACTGACGAGCGCGCACCATCTTGTTGCCCACACGCACAAAGTCGGTGCTTCCGACTACCGCAAACGGCATCTGAGAGTTCATATCCGAGTTGGTCTGCAATACAATGAACACGGTTTTTATACGCTTCAAACAACAGCAAAAACTTTAATTTGAGAAGCAATAGTTCAAGTTGTAGCTGATCACTTTGACAGTAAAGGGGGCTGACCTTGGCAATGGTCTCATCATCAGTGGGGAACTGGTAAAGATGGATGCCGTTGCTCTTGATTTCTTGTGTGATGCGGGCTTTGAAGCGGGACAGCTCCACCTTGGATACGGTGTCCGCCTTCGCGATGATGGGAATGATGTTCACCTTCGAGTCCAGCTTCTTCATGCACACCAAGTCGATGCTCTTCAGTCTGATACAAAAGAAACAGAATCGAATTTCCAAAGAGTCCGAGGAACTTCCATTCGTCAACTGATCAGAAAATATTCTAAAATCTAACACGATTTTTCAAGAACGCAGACAGAAACACTAATGCCACAGCTTCAAATAGACATTTGACTTGCTCATAGCTTCTTGGGGATTCCATTTCATTTTCGTACCGTCCCTCCCATTCAACATGCAACCAAGAACAGTAACCAGTAAACGTAATAACACGGTTATAAAACAGTATAACCATCGGTTGTGTAGTTGTCACCTTGGAAAACTACTGATTAAAGTAAAAAAAAATTAGCATCACTTTCAAGATTAGATTAAAATTTAGTTTAGAGAGGACGAACACATGTCCTTTCGGCCAGTGAGAAATTACAAGACGAATAGAAGAGAACTAACCCATGACCCGTGGGGCAGATGAAGTAGAGGCAGGCGTGTATCCTGGAGTCGTGCGCAGTGTTGAGGGAGCGCCGTATCTTGAGCTCCTCTTGCAGGTAGTCATCGAACTGCTTGTCGATGTAGTCCACGATGGCAGTGAAGCTGTCCGCCTTGTTCACCTGGTCACCGTACCCCACCGTGTCCACGATCGTCAGCTGAGGTAAAGACGTAACAATTTAGGAAATTAGCCGCGTCAATCACGACCGTCAGCTGAGATGAAAATGCAACAATTTAGGAAATTAGCCGCGTCTATCACGACCGTCAGCTGAGGTAAAGATGCAACAATTTAGGAAATTAGCCGCGTCCATCACGACCGTCAGCTGAGGTAAAGATGTTACAATTTAGGAAATTAGCCGCGTCTATCACGACCGTTAGCTGAGGTAAAGATGTTACAATTTAGGAAATTAGCCGCGTCTATCACGACCGTCAGCTGAGGTAAAGATGTTACAATTTAGGAAATTAGCCGCGTCTATCACGACCGTCAGCTGAGATGAAGATGCAACCGTCAGGCATGTATGTAACAAGTTGTGTACTTCGCCGTGTCTAAAATCTTCACCTGCGGTGGAGATGTTACAAAATGTGAATAAGGCCGTGTCTACATTTAGGGAGTCATTCTATTTTATCCTTCGATCATTTTAATTCAACGACTGCTATTAGTATTTAGGCGAAGTATTTTTTCGAGCGGTGAGAAGCCAGTCTGTGAATGCACAGACTATTTGCCCCATCGCTTGAGATCTCATCTCAAATATTAAAATATACATCTTCGTCACGTGCTCCCGAGTTTGGAAATTTCCAATAAGGCACAACACGTGATTCTATCGCGTGTCCACCTTGTGCCTGTACTACTTTCCTCAGAAAGGAAGCACAACGTTTAGTTAGATAGCGGCTTGATACCAAGCAAATCAGAGACTAGCTCCACGATGGGTTAGGTAGTGAGTCCTGAGGCCGATCGTCGATTGCCTGCTAGATTACGTGCACAAAACTTACTTCTGCTGTCAAGTAGAACCTTAAACTGTTTCTTAGCATGTACACTTGTCAATCTTGTTTCGTTATAATAAATTTATAGAACCCGCAACGACTTTCCCTTAATGCGAGAAAAACATCATAAATCGTGGAATCTTGTCGAGTGTCATGTTAAGACCCGAAAATGAGAACTATAAGAAAACCAGAGACACTCTGACTGCGGGGAAGATGCTACACGTTATTAATTTGGCTGTGTCTACGATCGTCAGTTGCATGGAGGCACACACGAAAACAATTCAGAAATTAATGTCGTAGCCTTCTTTTCTTTTCCAATCAATTATACAGTTATTTCTACTTCATCAGTCGTTTCAAGGTTGACCTTCAAATTTACGGTTTATTTCAGCAGGATATATTAAACACAAATCTTAGTATGGCCATACATTTACTGTTTTAACAAAGGGTGAACACACATATGACAAGAGATTGATGAAACTAGCAAATATCGAGGATGATAAAATAATGGACAATCCCAAAGAACTTAACTTGGAGTACGCAGCGATGGTGACGAATTAAAGGTCTAGTATTTACGTTAAATCGGATATGTCGATTTGAAGTTACACAGAGATTACGTAGACTCTCACTCAGAGTGCCGGCTGAGTTTTAAATTAACGAGTCAAAAGGTGGCACTAACAGACCTTTACAAGAGGAATTCTCGTACTATAATGAATGCTACCTAACAGTCAACGGATGCTTAAATAGCCGCAGGGACTGCCGCTGCTTCTGTAGATTCGTTGAGGCGGTTAGCAGCGCTCAACCGTCGAAGGGTGCTGAGCACTTCTCTCTGTCGCCTTCCCTATGCTGAGCTTGCTTTTCTCGTTGACTTATTACCAACCGATCGGGCGCAAGGTCCACGTTCCGCCGTTCACTCTTTTGGTGGTGAGCCGTTCACTATTTTGGTGGTGGAATTTCACAGTTTGTACCTTAGTACATAACATTAAGACCAAAGAACGAGCGTTCAAATAGTTAACGGGAAGTATGAGACACTAGACTGTGGCATGGTGCTTGGTTTTCTAGCAAGTATGGTCAAACAAACCCATCTTTGTGCAATGTTTCGCCAAAAGAAAATGAAAAATTTGCCCGTGAAACATTTACAACACCAAGTCTGGTATCCTAAGCAACAGATGCACACGAGAAAATGAAGTGAGCTCCCCAAGAAACTGATGAACGAGAAACTAATGTCCCGAGGGGAACAGGAAGAATGCAGACGGACGTTGGACTCCTGCAGCTCGTAGGTGTGAGACTTGAGCTTGAGGGGTTCTTAACGTCGTAATTTTTCTAACATTATGCGCTCCGATCACATGACACTGCTGCAGGTAGAACTCCAAAACCTGACATCAAAAGAGACTGAAGCAAGGCTGTGGTGCCTCACTGGTCGCGCATGCTACGCACCTTGAGACGGACGTTGGACTCCTGCAGCTCGTAGGTGTGGGACTTGAGCTTGACGGCGGGCAGGCTGTGCGAGGCGGGAGTGGACTCGAAGCTCGTGTTGAACAGCGTGTCCATGAGCGTTGACTTGCCCATGCCAGTCTCACCTGTTGGTCACAAATGGTGAACTGAATTTGTAATTTGGTGAAAGCACAATTTATCACATTGATAGAAGAATAAAGCAAAAGAGCACTTCTTTGATTCAAAGGTTCCACCAACGCAGAAAGAATGACAACTATACATAGAATCATACTCAACTTTGATCTCTTGATAAGTTAAACTGTAATTGCAAACCAAATGCTTTTAAAAAAAATCTGATCGAAAGACTTGAGAGCAGAATTCTTTGGTTTTATAATCTTTACGTCACACCTATTTCCCAGAACAGGGATCATAAGGCACAATCTTGGCGACCAACATTACAGAGCTTGATGTCTTCGAACAGTTTTACTTATTCAGCACTAACAGCATATGGTGGACGGCGAACTCCCCTAACTTGTCTCAATGTAACACTTTTTATTCATACGTTTCGTCATAATAATCAACAGTCATAGGCACCAATCGGTCTGTCCAGCGCCAAGAAACAGTCAGATTTCAGCCTTAGTTTGAGACCAGCTTAGTCAAACTAAGGCTGAAATCTGACTGTTTCGTGGCGTTGGACAGACCGAGTAGTGCCGCTGACTGTGGAAATTTATGACGAAACGTTACCATTTGGTCTCCGTTTGACGGCGGCCTAAGATTTTGCCACACTTTGTTATTGTACGTGGAGCACGTTACTGGGAATTGAGAATAACGTTTTGGAATGTCCTCACTGGGTACCAATTACGATAGGCTGATTACATTACACCGAACACCAGTATTTTCTCCGACAGAGCGGTACTCAACCTCTTCCTATCCCTGAGTCAGAATGAGTTAGTACTAGTTAAAACTAGATGCAGAGAGAGTATAACTGCCAGAGTAAGAGAAGAGGTTGCAGTATTAATAAAATTTGTGTTTTTACCTAAGGTTCCTCCCACTCAAAGCGATCATTAATTTAACTCGGTAATGATTCCGCGATTATGGGGTTCTTATACCCTGTATTTTAACTAATTTACCGAATTTTTCAACTTTCACTGCTCACGTTTCTATTGCATCTAGAGGAACGAAAATGAATACAGATATGTAAAATTGAATTCTAAACACATTTTCTCCTATTAAAATTTTAGATTTTCGCAATAGAAAAGAGTTATTGTGCGAACATAAGAAAAAATATATATACTTGCGCAAAACTTTTCCCACTCTACAATTTTTTACGTACAAGCGCGATTGTGGTTTCATTCGACGTGGATTCGAGCAGTCAAGTCGATTTTCTAATACTGCTACCTACAACCTAACCAAATTAACCGTTAAAAAACGCAGCGAACGTGTTAAACGAGGACACACGCGCCAGACTGACGAAGACCCAATAAGCTGAAGAGTATGAGGATCATAGACTCGACTCGTATTCAAACAACCTCTACTCCGTAATGTTCAGGGAAGGCTACGACTTTCGAGTTGTCACAACAGTCAAGTAAAAATTCGCGCCACGTTGCAGGTACACGCTGCAGCAGCGCGAACGTTCAATACCAATCCTACATTGACCTTCTTCTTCAATAATTAAATGAAGTTCAAAAAACATAAGTCGATAATTAAAGCCCGCTTCGTGCGATGACGCTGCCCGCGGCATGAGTATTTCAAATCAGCAACAAAACGAATTTGCTGAAATGAATTTAGGCTTCAGGAAATGGAGTTGAACTGTCTGGGCAGCTCATGAGCAGCTAAGGGCGGGCAAACAGCTACGGCTAAGAGCCAAACAAGACAAACAGCTGGTCAAACACCCACAGCTGAAGGAACAGTGGGCCTTGAGCCTATGCCGCTCCAGTAGCAACTTCTCACACTAAAAATTATTGAAAAATCCCTCCAAAATCAAATAACTTTCAAAAAAACATGCATTAGTCAACGGAATAACACTGGGCATGTGGAAAATTACTGATAAAATAGAAGTAAAGTTACCCTTCAATTCTCTAGTTAGAATTTTTATATGAACGTACAATAAGTAAATAGATAATTATTAGTGATGTACCGATGTATCGGTATCGGCAAGTATCGGTCATTTTACTGGTATCGGTATCGGCAAAATCCGGCCGATACTTTACCGATAGTTTCGTATAATACTTATTTTATCATAAAAATCAAAGTCATAAATAATGAAGGGAAAAGTATAAGCAAATAAAGAGCCTATTCATACCTAGTAAATTAGTTCGCTAACTGTTGAAATTACAGCGTTTAATCAGGCCCGCTAACTGAATTTATAACTTTGAATTCCCGATGAGTCACGTACGGTCA
>JACJUY010003619.1:0-27988 GCA_014220935.1 Platorchestia sp. MABIK
AAATACCAGTATATCACATACCAGGACATCAAATACCAGTATATCACATACCTGGATATCACACTAGGACAACACGTTTTAGGACCTATGATAATTTCTTGCAAAAATATTATTTATATTCCTCAATTTGTTCCTATTCAATCTCTTTCATCCATTGCGCATTCGATCAAAATAAAATAATTCTAAAAGAAATGCAAAAATGAATTTTGAAGTCAGCTAAAATCACAATGATGTTTTTTTTTTCTTTAAATTGAAATTTATCAAGCCCTTTTCTTCTCGAATATGAAATCAACTACAAAGGCTTATTCATGAAGGGAAAATTTGTTTAACCCTATAGGTAATAAATGTACTTAAAGCGAGGAGCTCATACTAATGTTAAGGACATGCTCCTGAATTCACAATTTTTCTGTTCAGCCGTAGATTAGATAAAGCAAAACCGGTTTTCAGTTTCTAAAAATGTAAAATTAATTTAAACACAACATTTCATCCGTTCTCAGCTCGTTCGAAAATTTGATGAAACGAAAAACCTGAGTGTCCTTGAACTCATGATCCGGATGTTCATGGTTGCGTGGGAAAACCCTGATTTTTGAAACGTTGAAGCCGCCTTGCAAGTCCACCATGAACCACGACATTTCCGTCCTGTTGTTATTCGAGTGGTAGAAAGTGTCGATGTCGTGGTCAGGTGAGCTGCAACACAACACGGAGCGCGTTTTGAGTGCTTTACCTTCAGCTTCTGAGTTTACGCAATGAGAAACTCAGCCAGAGAGTCAACAATACTGAATTTATGCGTACTAACTTAGATTTACATCATTACCGCGGAATGAAATTTGTGGGCCCTAGAAATCGGACTCAAACATTCACAAAATTGGAAACCTCTGCTTCTCCAATACTAATTACGGCCCTATGGGCTACAGGCATTATGTTCTCTAAAGAAGAGAACGTTCAAACCTCTGATTAATTACACTTGCTGCTGAATCGATAGGACCCTTCTTGGGGGATACTATTTTATTTACGGGAACTAGTGCTCCGTGGAAGATGCTAGAGGCCAGAGCCGAAGATTAAATTTAGCTGAAAGTTGAAATGGTTTTTGTTCTTAAAAGACCAGCATTTTATCAGAAAATGTGGCTAGCTTCTTTATTTCATATTATTTTTCAATCTTGCTGTTTTTTACGATGGGTGTGGAGTCTCTTCTTGTATTTTAATGTCCCGTTTTCATAATTTCCAACCAACTGGTGCCCTCCTCCTCTTCCTTGTATTTAAGAAGGCTTAAATAACTTATTTACTATTAATAGACCTAAAAACTGCGAACAATTGCCCAGCATGATTTTTTTTCATAGTTCAAAGTTCTTCTGCTGTTTATTCACAACTTGTGTTGTCTTGTTGCAAAAATGGGCTTTCCGTTTGCAATTTTGGCCATGGCTGTGTAGGCATACTCCCTGTAGATGACACCTTCTTCTGATGGGCGTACAGGCGCTTCTAGAATTTCTCAAGCATCTGTGGGAAAGAAAACATTATTGACTTCCTTTTCACGAATACTGAAAATGGAGATAAATTTTAACAGTAAACGTGAAATTCTCAAAGCGCGAGATAAATTGTGGAAGATTGTTATTCTGATTGTTATGTCTTTCTCTGCACGACAAATCTTTAGGAGTTAAGGGAAATAAAAAGGTTAAATTGAATCTTATCAGTTAAAAACTTAAAGGATTTATCAGCAAATCATCCAAGTCTCGTTTATACACCAATGATGGCCCCTGTTTTTTTAAAACAAGCTATTTTTCGAATTGAAACTTTTAATTGAAGATTTGTATCAAACGAAATCTTGAGAAAAAAAAGTATACGATGATTCTTAAGTACATAGATTGTGAAAAAAATTAAATACATACAGAATGACAACAAAATTGCATTTCATAAGCATTGATGAACTTGGGGCAAAATATTCCTAGAATTTTCTACAACTATTCACATACAATGCAAAGATAACATACCGACAATCCAGTTCAACTTTAGATACTAAACCTCCGACGCAGGACGAAAATTTACGCAATGACATAATTAGTGAGACGTGACTATTAGCGTCATCATTTGAATGGTCTCCATCGGAAAGTTCGTTGCGTTACATGAATAGAACGTTGCTTCCCAGAGAAAGAGAAAAAATGAATACGGAAAGTTCACAACGTCGTGAAGCGTTAGGACAGAACATCGTCAATATCAAAGGGGAAATGCAAAGCAATGGTGCTCGCAGTGGCACAGTGGTTAAGGGATCGCCCTTGCATGTGGGAGTCGAGGGTTCGTATCCCGGCGCTGGCGCGGCGATTTTCCTCGTTGGGTATAAGGGAAAGCTCAAGCACCATACCCCACTCAACCCAGGTGTCGGAAATGGGTACCGGCTTTACGGGGGAAACCGTCATGGTATCCTATATATAGAGTTAGTTATAAGGCATTTGAAAAACCAATGCTCTAGATCATATGTATCAGGCTTGATTGGAAATAAAGCATCCTAAGATGCCGATGTTTGTTTGTTTCAAGGGCCGCATTTGTTTTTAATCTATTCTGATTTGGAAATTTCATTGGTAATAGTACATTACACAAATAATTAGTACCAAAATTTTAAAGACAAGCGTTGGAATGACTTATGCAAAGTTACGAAAACAATCAGGAAAATAAATTGTGTACAGTGATACAATATGTTTAAATGGAAAATGAAGGTTGATGAAACCAAAATGAAAAAGTGTTATTAAAAACATGTGCCGTCGTGGTGATTACTTTCGGAGAGTCAAAGTCGGAGACGTTTTTAGAGGAATTTATTTGATTGAGGTTCGAGGTCGAAAGCGACATGCCTCAGATGTCAGAGGCTTATAAAGCCTCCGATGCGCATGGGATTGGGGTTGCGCACATTTTCTCCCCCACCGACCAAAAATTTGTTATTATTAATCAGTACTAATAAACGTATTTAAACATTTTGTTCCTCAGCGGGAAAATTATTGAAAGTTAAAGCATCTTTAAAATTAAACATATTTTCAAATAAAATAATTAATCAATTTTTCTATCCATAGTACACCTCGTTTTATTTTAGCAACAACAAGGAATAAAAGAAAACGCACTAACGCAAGCATGAAGAGAGGCAGCGAAGCTGGTTAACAATAAAAAGTGCCTTCTTATTCAACAATATAAACCAAAACCCGAGTTACCACACTACTAATATAAACATGTAAAAATCCTCAATATTTAGGGTAAGGGAATAAAATAAAAACGCCAGACAAACAATTGTAAAAACATAATTCAATCATGAACGAAAACATAAACGGAAACTCAATCTCGCTCCGTATTAAAAGATGGATCTTGTGATCTAAAGTAACAAACAAGTTCAAATATGAAAAAAAGGATTACAATCCCGTAGTGTTTAATATTTAAAATTTTGGTATAGTCTCCCCTGCTTTGCACAGAAAACTGAGTGCAAGGTCAAGTTGCAGTCGAGGCTATGATTTGTTTACAGTCGCTTAGGCGGCAGGCTGTCTGCTTCTCCCAGCCATTGAAGGTTGGAAGTATTTGGACAAGCATTATTGAATGGAACTATTTCAAATCTTCAAACGTAGTTAGCGCACTTGTAAGAACTTAAAGGTATGGTTATAGAAAACATCGAGTAAACATTGTGTATATGAAGCATTTTTCATCGCAACTTCAAGCCATGTAAAGCGGTTGAACTGAATATATTTAGAGCCAAATTAGGTTACACATCTGTTGACAGCATTCCGTAGGTCGCTGCCAGCGTCTGTGTGTTCGGCTGCACCGACCGTTTTGAGCGTTTAGGTCGCATTAAATCAGATTGCACATTTACTATTACGTGGCCCCCTATGTGTACAGTGTTTACATTTCTGACAATGAATTCTGAAATTTCTTTTGTTATGAACGCGTTGCGACAGAGGTGAAAATCCTCCGTTCGTGCGCGCTCTGCCAACAGTTCCATCTGTTTTTTAAGGTAGTAAACTAGGACTGTCAGGGCTATCATGACGACCAAAAGGATCATCACAATGACGTCGCTCACCCTGTCTGGTATGAAATCCATATTGCTGTTTGCTGCTATCCAATCATTAGTGATTTGCCTCTTAGTGTCGACCAAAGCTGCTGTTAGCGTGTCTATACGCTAATTGAACTAACCTTATTCCCCATAGTCTACTGATTCCCGTGCTTTAAATGAATGAACTGATTGTTAGACGTTTGACGTGTGTTAGATTGTGTGATTGTTAGACGTTTCTCATCCACCAGGACCTGCAATTGAAACGAAAACAACACTAGATTAGCATGGCCATTAAAAATTTACAATGTTGTAAATACTTATGAAAATTACTAAATCTAAACACAATCATCAACACAAATAAAATATAAATGTACTTTTGAAAGTCAGCAGTGAAATGCTAACTACTTCTGAGTCAGTTAACTGAGAGTTATGATAATTTAAGTGAAAGCTGTAAAACTGATTGTCAATCATATAAGTTATCAACAGTATACAACCAGGAAATTTCCCAGGAAGTATTCACGAGGTTGAGGTTATCAACGAGGTTGATTTTTTCATCAACCTCGATGTTGATTTTTTTCATCAACAGTGATTCTGTGGTGATGCAATTCACTGTTGATTCAATTGCATTTTGCAATTACGCAACGCTCTCACCATTTTTAATTGGCTATCAAATTTCGAACGTAAGTGTTGATTGTTATCCAACAACAAATTAAAAATTGCAATTTCACTGCAATCGTTAGAACCTTCGTTTGGACATTCGTAATTAAAATTTATAGTTAACGTATGTGTTGACTTCTGTGAAAAATACAAATTAACAATTTTTAGAGGCACTAAGTGTGAGAACTTGAAGGACGTGATCTATAATGCGTGTTAAACTTGAAATTAAAAGTACTACTTAAACTTAACATCGGGTAACCTGTTCAGAAGGTTAATTCGTTTGCGTTTAGCAACGAAAATTCACTAATACTAGGGCACAAGCATATATCAGATTATTATAATGCGAAGCAAGTAACGCAAGGTAGATACTGAATACTTAATAAACATGTTACACAGAGTCGTACAGTCGTAAATTTTTAGCTAAGTCGTAATGTCTGTCAAAGTCTGTCACGTCTTCCAATGTTAAAGTCGCAAATTATGGTTGTTATTTTCTTTTTAGAGGCAGCACATGATTCATGTTGCTCGTATGAATCTTGTCTCCAATTTTGATTTCGACCCAATGTCCTTTGATTTTTGTAATCACACCCGGCCGTTTTCACGTAAGGTCTAATTTGTCCAATTTTGAATGGTTCTTTAATATAACCCTGTCTCCGATATTAAAAATCTTGTCTTTGCGTTTTAGGTTACGATACATTGTTCTTTCAGCAGTGTTTTTTATGATCAAATTCCTAACGTTCTCAACAATTCGAATTGCTTCTTTTGCACGAAAATTCACTAAATCTATTACGTTATCGTAGCTGTAGGAAATTTCGAAAGTTTCCGCCTTAAAATACGGACACGTGTCTCTTCCAAATACGATGTAACTGGGAGTATCTCCCAATGTGGTATTTAGAGAATTGTTTTTTGCATTTTCTACCACCTCTAAACACTGATCCCACTCTGTGTGAGCAAGGGAATTTATGTACAATTTCAGCAAATTGGTGATCTTCTTGTTATTACGTTCCACAATTGCATTCGAATGAGGGCTAAAAGCTAGAACTTCTTTTTTCGCTGTAGCGTGGATTTTGGCGAATTGTTTAACTGCCACTGATTTGAACTCTAACGCTTGGTCACTGAGTAACGTTCTTGGGTAGCCGAACGTTGCGAAACAGCTTCCTAAACATGATATGACTGTTTCAGTACGACGGTTTGTGGTCGCATATAATTTACAATAGCGTGAAAATAAATCAATTAAGACTAGTATGTATTTATTCTCATTACAGGTAATTTTGAGGGGACCGACAAAGTCCATTGAAACCACTTCGAACGGTTCCTTCGCTATAGGAGCCGTCAAAATTTTAATAGGTACGGAAGGCGCAGCTTTTAGAAGCTTGCAAACCTCACAATTTTTCACGAACTTACGTATTATTGTTTTTTCTAAACTATTAAAATATTTTAACTTAAATTTGAATAGAGTGTGTAATGCATCTGTGTGATACATTGAATGGATACCCAAAATAGCCTTATTCATTAAAGAAATTGGCACCACAGATGTTAATATGGTACTAGGTCTTGTGTCAATCCGTCGTCGTCGATATAGTATATCATTGATAACTAAATAACTCTGTAAGTCAGGTATGGAAGATATGCTTCTTTGAAGTCATGCGTCTTTGACTTCAGTACAAAATGTGTCTTGTTTCTGCTCATGAATGAACTCGGTTAAAGTCCAGGAAATGTCTTTTTCTCTGGGCACGTATTCGATTAACCTAGGGGTCATTTCTTGGTCGCTAGCGTGAGATTGCTCTGAGTCAGTGGGTACGTCTGGGGTGGTTGTCTTGTTCTTTCTCTGAGACCTTGTCTGAGCTACGCATACTTCGGATTCAGGCTTCAGCTGATCACAGCTGTCTAATTTTTCAATAGTTAATTGATCATTGTCTGTGGGTAGTCTGCTTAAGAAGTCAGCTACGACATTTTGTCTGCCTGGTAGATATTTAACGACAGGCTCGTATGAATGTACGTTAAAGCACCATCTTGCCATAGCTGTGTCCTCGGATAATCTTTTTCCAAAAAGAGGTACAAGCGGGCGATGGTCGGTGTACACAATTATTGGATATCCAATAATTAGGTATTTAAATGCTTTAAGAGCCTGGTATATGGCAAAGAATTCTTTCTTGGTTGTGCTGTATCTTTTCTGGCTAGAGTTTAGACTTTTACTAAAATAAGCAATGGAACGCATTAATTTTACACCTGAATCCTCAGCTTGCATGAGTACTGATCCTATGGCTAAATTTGAAGCGTCTGTAAAAATATGGAAAGGCTTCGTGTAGTCAGGATGTCTTAAAACAGGGTCAGAAGTCAAAGTAAATTTAATTTGTTCAAAACTTTTCTGACAATCATTAATCCAGTCAAACGTTGTGTTTTTCTTTAGCAATTTGTACTTTAGCAAGGGATTTGCAATTTCTGCACACTGGCTAATGAAATTACGGAAATAATTTGCTATGCCAAGGAATTTCTGCAACTCCTTTACATTTTTCAGCGCTGGGCAATTTTGCAATTTTTCGGAATGTTTGGATCGTATTCCATCGGCAGAGATAATATGTCCTAGGTATTCTATTTTATTTTTTAGAAAATCACATTTTTCGAGTTAAATGTATAACTTGGCCAGTCTGAGCGTCGTAAGGACAGCTCGTATATCAGACAGGGGTTGTTTTACTGATTTAGAGTAGACCAATATGTCATCCATAAACACAAAACAAAGGCGGCCTAGCATAGGTGTCAGTGCAGATGACATGACTCTTTGAAAAACGCTTGGACTTGAAGTAAGACCAAACGGTATCCTGCGAAAATGATATTTGTGACAGCCTATGCTGAAGACTGTGTATTTTCGACTTTCCTGATACAATTCGACTTGATGGAAAGCGGACCTAAGGTCCAGACTTGAAAATATGCTATTACCACCTAATGTGGCAAGAATTTCATCAATGCGGAGTATCGGGTATGATTCTTTTACCACAATACTGTTGAATGAACGGAAATCAATTACAGGGCGAATCTCACCATTCTTTTTTTAACTACAATAACTGGAAAATTATAATCCGACATTGAATTCTCAATAATGCCCTGGGATAGCATCTCCTGGTTGACCTTGGCCAACTCCTCCTGATATTTATGAGGGATGCGATATGGTGGTATATTTAAAACTGGTGCGTCTTGTTTAATCATAATTTGGTGTTTTGTTAGTTTGTTACACCAATAGTTTCGCCTTCTAACGTGATCACGTCTCGGAAATTGTTTAACAGATTAAGCAAAGTTAGTTTTTCGTCAGTTACGTCACATGAGATATCATTAAGTGTTAAAGGACGGCGTACGTCCGTTTGTACATTCGATACACTTTCGACTTGTGCATCAATTCCTAGTTCCTCACTACCAGGGAACTCACGATTTTTACCACGGTTGTCTACCTTCGACCCAAGTTTATCAGTAGCTATGGTCTTCTTTCCACCATTGCTTGAGATGACTTTCAGTGAATCCGACGTAACCTCAGGGGTCAAATCAATTTGATTGGCTTCTATGAGCGCTTCCTGTACATTAGTGAGATAGATCTCAGCTTCTACCTCTTCCTGGCTTAATAATTCCACGTTACACAACATGGTATTTTCACTGAAGTGAATGGCATCGTCTGTTGGGTTCAGTAGCATTAAAGGTACATGACCATCTTCTTTGATAGCTACAATGGCTTCTGCTATTAGGATACCATTATCCAGCGTTCTTTTTGCGATTACATATTCACCGGGTTGAGCTTTTCTTACAAACCCATTAATGAATTTTACACAGTTGCCAGGTACTTCTATAGCATCACTGTGAACTACTATAGTGGCTTATGCCTTTTTAACGTTGGCTTCACAGCGGCGCCTTTACTTGCAGCCTCATTTTTTCTCTCGCGGCAACCTCTTATGCCCCGGCATGGTGCTCCTCTTAGCACAGGTAACTACATCAGATAGCAAACAGTCGCTGTTTATCATATCCCTTAGCATGGCTTCCCTACTTATTGTTGGCCTGCTTTTTAAATCGTGGACAGGAATTTTCATTCCCTCCCAGATCATTGAATCATCTTTAAAATTAATTACTGCGTTATTCAGGACATCTCTTCCCAAAATTAAATCATATTTGAATTTAGCATCCCTTATAACTAAAGCATTAGTCTTAAGTACCTTGTTAGTACCAGGTATAGAGATTTTTAATTCAATTTCTCCGCTAACTGTTGTTTTAGCGTTAATTCCTCTGACGCTCAAGAGACTCGGTTTTAACACTTTCTCAGGGAATTTGATGTTACTGGAACTAACAAGGCATTTTTCGCTACCACTATCTATCAGTGCGTGCAAATAGTTATTTTTATTAGAGAGGATAATTGTGGGCTTACTGGATTTTCTGAACGTAACAAGACCTGTGCCTTCTTTTTTTCCAAGGCGTCCTGCTCCTACAACTGTAGTGTTAAAATAACTTTCAACTACTTTCTCTTGTGGGATATTCTCGGTCATTTCTTCATCTTACAACAATTCAAACCTATTTCTGCATTTAAATAATGGATCAATATATGGTTCACTTTGATTACACTCATGATTGCACTTTGTGATCTCAATATCTGGATCGGTTGCGACCACAGCTTTAACGTTAACGAGAGTTTTGTGGTGACTCCCTGGCTTCGATTCGTTCCTACCTTCATCTTCATCATATTCTACTCCTCCTCTAAAAAATTTCTAGGGTCTCCTTTGTAACCCTCAGCATAGTGCACCTCGTGCTTACCACGGCGGTTTACGCCTCTGTTGGCACTGTACCTACGCATGTAGGCTTTATATTGCCTGACTTCATTTTCCGATGCCCTAAAATTTCGAATTACATGCTCTTCTCCGCAAGCAAAGCAGGGGCCAAAGGATCTTAGTTTGCTTAGACCTCCTTGAATTCTACTATTGGCGGTTGCATGTCCTGAAACGTTGCAGGAACTGCAGAATGGAGAACCTCTAGCCCGAACTGCAGAAAGCATTGGGTTATGACTCGAACTTTCAGTCCGCAAGGTGTTACATTCCAATGATCCCATTTTTTTGTCCCCTATGTAGCCACTGGCACTTCTTGCTACTCTAGGATTCCTTAGCCAAGGACGGGGGAAAGTCCTTCGTCCTGGGTAGCGATTTCTTTGGAAATTTCCGTAGAAAATTTCACTTTCCTGAGGGGATTCTTGCGGGTCAGAATGGTCTTCTGACTCGGCAACATCTGCCACGAAAGTTTCTCTGTCGTATTGACTCGCTATTATTGGTTTATTGTCCGGATGATTTCGGACAGATGATACCATTCGGGCTAACAGTTCCTCTGATGTATTAAATGAGGTCTCGAACAATTTTTTGGTGAAGGACTCGTCTAGCAATGGCGCTAGTACCGTAATGGCTAGACTCAAGTCTATGCTGTTTCCTACAAAACGCTTTAACTCGGCTTGAGCAGCACTAGTCCTAAAAAAGGGATGTTTTTTCCCTGCTATTGAGGCGGAATTCCGCAAATGCTTGGAAAGATTTCTGATTTTTGAAAACGCGGTTACCAATTGGGCCGCGAGAGCTTCATTTCTGACGAAACGTAACTGGTTTAGATCGCATGCTAATGCATGGATGGACTTTTTGCCCTTTGCGACGTAAATGTCGTCCAAAATTTTTACGACATCTTCAAAAGAGTAATGAAGGTCACTGTTGACCAACTTTGTTACAATTGAATTAAAGTTCCCTACCTGTTTGTGAGCGGAGCGCACCAACAACTCTTTTTTGGCACTCTCCGAACTCACATCAGGTAACAGAGACATGTAAGCGCGTAAGTTACTAATATGGGTCTTAAACGTTTGTTTTCCAGAAATTCGGGGTCTTCTCTACGTCTTCGCCCCCTAAATAGTGGTAACTCCGCATTCGACAGGATCGTTCTTGATCTAGGCATCCTTGCTGCCACTTGCTGAGCAAATAGTGTGCTTTGCGCACTAGTATTTGGCGCTGCCGCCGCACTGGCTGCTGGTTCTGTCATTGCGTCACTTTTTGCACGAGATCTAGGCACGCTTATCCTACCTCTACTGGTTTTAGTCACTGTTGACCGGATAACTTCGTCAGAGTCTGACGACGTATCAGACATAGTTTCAATCAAGTTTACTCAATTTTAACACTTTTTTGCAAAAGGGAAACCATTTTATACAATCCTAACACTAGAATCAATATTTGCACGAAGATCAATTTTACACACCCTAGAAATACATCAATAATTACCAATAATCACAAAAAATTAATCAAGGCATCACACATGAAAATAGAATATCACTCACTTTCCAATGCTATAGCTCTCTTTGACTGCTGCTATGCTACTGTTATCTCAGCGTTTTCACTGCCGTTGCGCCTACTGCTTGAGCTATTGAGCTAGGGCAATGCCGCGGCCTTGAGCCTAAATGCAAAAAATATTCTGCGTCTCGCAGACCTTAAAAAATTACTCCCTCTCTGCACACGCTATCTAGCAATTTGCGCTGCTGCGATTGAATGCACTGCTGCTTTTTGCATCTATTGCTTATTGCATTTACTTAACTTCCACGGGTTGATTGAAGGGGCTGCAGTCGTTCGTTGCTGTAGACGCTCTCTGGGATGACTGTTGAGTAGATGTGGACACCACTTGTAGAATACTGTCGACGCACGCTGGGCTGACTGTAGGGTAGATGACGACGTAGTTGTCGTTACTGAAGATTGTTGGGTGTGGCTCCAAATGTTAGTTCTAGGACTATTTCGATGTCTTCTCCGCTTTCGTAAATGAGAACTTTAGTTTGGATGGGATTGGCGGTACCGATCCACGGTGACCACTACTGAACGTAGTTCTCGATGAGTGCTGAACGTGGGATTCTGAAACCAATCCTCAACACTGAAGAATGTAGTTGGCAAATTCTGTTGTCTACTTTGCTGCCAGTCATACTCTTCTTAATATTTTTCAGATTCTGTCGTGGGTGTGTCTTTTTACTAGCCACCAATGTCCCGTCGTGGTGATTACTTTCGGAGAGTCAAAGTCGGAGACGTTTTTAGAGGAGTTTATTTGATTGAGGTTCGAGGTCGAAAGCGACATGCCTCAGATGTCAGAGGCTTATGAAGCCTCCGATGCGCATGGGGTTGGGGTTGCGCACAAACATTATATTTTTTTTTTGTCTTGAGCGACGATTCAATCAAGTGTAGAGCAATAGCTACGGCAATATTTTTTGTGATAATTTTTTATAATTTTTATCTAATGAAAGAATTAGATTTCAATTAGTTTAATACGTTTTTTCGATTGCTGGCTAATCTGTGAACGTCAATAACTACCCAGAGTTTAACATTCGGCAGTAATTGGATGTTCCAGTGACCCATACCCATATACAAATTATATACAAGGACCCATATATTCTCATATACTGTACGAGACCTCGATGTGATAACATTGCAACATGCCTAAGCAAAAGGAGATGTCAAAATGCACGGTATAACGAATAATTTAGGAACATTAACACGTTAAGTGCGGCGTGACCCACCAGTGGTCATTTAGGTGATTTGGTAAAAATACGTTTTAGCGGACCACCGCTAGGGGGCAATGCTATATATGTTTCGACTGAGCTCATCGAGCTGAGTCGATTGGCATGACCTTCAAGATCCGCAGAGGTCAAACAAAAAAGTTGCTCAAAAGTGCTAGGAAATGGCTCCGCACCTAACCTAACCTCGCTCCGCACCTAACCTAACCTAACCTAACCTAACCTATACTAAACTAATTGGTAAAAATACGTTTTAGTGGACCACCGCTAGGGGGCAGTCTTTGGAAGGGAATTAAGATTCCAAAGACGAACGTAATTTGTAGCCATTACTGTAAATATCCAAAAACACAACTGCTGTCGACAAAGTCTAAACTGCAACTGCGAAAATCACTTTACGGACGCCAGGGGTCATGTCAATCGACTCAGAATCAAAAGTTGTGTCGAATGGTCTACATGGTTTCAGTCTAGGCGTGGTCCGGTAAAACGTATCTCATCCTGTGATTTTCATAATGCTGCTGGCCGACCAGCAGTCACTGACTCAATTTTTATAAATACTAAATGAAAGTTAAATGAAGGCATGATCCAGTCAATGTTTGTTATTTTCAAATTTTCTTACTACAATTGGCTCTAAATTTGAGCTGGATATTGAACTTCAGTTTAACCCGCCGCACTTAACGTGTTAAAAGCACATAAGTTATTGAAACACGTCAAGAACCACAAGTGTTCCTGTTAGTACAGTAAGTTCCAATATGATAAAGTTGAGTCAGGTACAACGACAAACACGCCGACATCGAGAGTTCCTCGAAAAATTTCTTGAAGAATTTTGGGAAAAATGTTGCTTACATTTAAATTTAATTCTTTTCTCGCTCTAGAAATGCTGCAAACATACCTCAGCATGGACTGCAGTAACGTTTGCAAGAAAACAATAAGTAAAGAACCCCACCGACAAGATTTACGCGCACGAAGGCCTCGTAAGGTCCCTTGTTTAAAAAGAGCACTTAATTAGACATTGGATTTTACGAAAGAACACTCAAATAACGAATACGGCTTTTTTCAATAAATGATATGGTCTGACATATGCAAAATTGGGCTTTTCGGTCCCAATGACACAACACACGATAGCCGAAAAGATGGTACTGATTTGACACTAACTATACCATCCCTACAGTGGAACATGGAGTAGGAAACCTTATGATCTGGGGTGCTTTCTTCTAATGGTATAGAAACCCTGAAATTGATTGATAGAAGAATAGTACCTAGTACAAACAGATTTGGAATGGTAATTGGCAACAGCCAGCAGAAAAGATGGTATTTCTGAATGAATTCAACATGATAATGATAGAAAACATACATCAAAAACGAAACATGGTTGTAGATAAGGGAATCAACGTTTAAAAATCGCGAAGTCAATCTCCAGGCTTACCAAACATCGTTTACGAGCGGTGATAGCGGCTGAAGCAGGTTCGACTGGTAAGCGAAATTCAGGTAACTGCCCAAATACTGTTATCAACACCTATTTGCTAAAATAGTGTGCTAATTGTGTGCAATCGATGTATATCAAGTTTTAGTTAATTGAAAGAAGAAAAGAAAAAAATTGAAACCGTTTATTTCCAAAAAATTTGATACATGAGATGCATTACAACATATTGGATTCTTTGAATTTCTTATTCTAAAGCGTCCTTAACTAATTGACAAATGCACCCTACGAGGCGTACTGATAGGCAAACTATACAAACATCGGCATCTACGGATGTTTTATTTCCAATTCAAGCCTGATACATATCACCTTGTACATTGGTTTTTCAAATGCCTTATAACTAACACCAGGACGCCATGACGCTTTCCCCCGGTCAAGACCGGTACCCATTTCAGACACCTAGGTAGAGTGGGGTATTGTGCTTAGAATTTTTTCTCCTATACCCAACAGAGAAAATCGCCACCAGCGCCGGGACTCGAACCCCCGTTTCCCGCACGGAATCAGGTTCGAAAGCCACACGGCTATGACGAGCATACAAGGCATACTAATAGACAAACCATACGAGGCATACTAATATAGACAAACCATACGATGTGTACTAAGAGACAAACAATACGAGGCATACTAATAGACAAACCATACGAGGGATGCTAATCGATTAACCATGTCAGGGGCCAATTAAATCAAAATATCATCTCATGGACATTTTATAGACCAAAAGATGGTTGACAACTTATAAATAATGTAAATACCAATAAAGAATTTTTCGGAATTCCGTAATTATTAGTTGAAACGAAGTAAGAAAAGACAAAAAACTCTTTACCAAAGCAGAGTAAAACACCGTCGTAAATGATTATCAAGTAGTGAGAAAAGGTTAGTCACAAACTAATTTATAAAAAAACATCGCGCAACCTAATTCACCCATCATAATTCACCCAACACATAAGCTAAAATGCACGTAAAACTGAAAATTCATGGCTTGTTTAACATACTGAGAGAAGGATAATTTTTTCAAGAGTCAAATGCTCAAATTGCGATTTATTTCATTTGTCTGAAGACATTTTTCATTTTTTCTATTCACAGAAACGTTCTCTGGGGTAGTGATAGATCTATTTTTGAATCCTTTAGCAAATGTAACTATCGAAACTATCGAAATAACTATCGAAATTTTTTACCGGTATTGCAAGAGGTACTTCTTTGGCACGTCAGTGACACGGGGTTCATAACCTCAGGGGTTTGATTATAGTATTTACAAAAACTGCGAACATTATTAGCATACATATGTTCGTAATAATCCTTCACTGGTGTGCACCAGTGAAGGATTATTATGAGAAAAATTTAAGAAGTTGTGATCTCTGTGTTCTAGATACGCGTAATGCTCACTTTTCGTTTTTTAATGAATCAGGTATTCGCTGTATTTCATTTTCATCGAAGCATTCAAATTATTTGAGTTATTTCATGGAACATTTTCCATTCTTGTCATTTTTATAGCGATAATTTTACCTTGTGTATATACTCTCTGTGTCCGTTGAATTTTCGTTTATTAGCATCCGACAGTAGTCAATAAGCAAATCTGTGACACGCGTTTCCAACCCTGCATATGCAGGATAATTTCAATTACGCGTATTATCAGGTTACATTACGTTACTCGGGGATCTGAATCTGAAAAATTAATGATGAAAACTTGAAAGAACGGTGAAGCCAGTGTCATTCATACGCTAATCACGCTTAATGTATCGGAAATAATTCCTCAAGGTTGTGTGTCTGATATGCCTCTGTCGCGAATGTTGCTTTATGAGTGTGGTTCTAGCTGTTCCGGTTGTATCGAAGCTGAGGTAGGTCGCTGTGGCGGGAGGTTTTGAAGAACTCTTTTGACCATCTTTGAATCTTTACCTTAAACCAATTGTCTCGTTTGATTTTATCGCCGCAGAATTTGAAGCCTTCTCTGGAAGGCGTTCCGTGGAGCATCAGGCTGCGGCGTGGCTTATGCTGTGTTCTTCACGGGTGGCAGGACGGTGATGGCGTAGGCAGTACTTTGCTAGAACTTGGGCAATTGTTTTTCTTTAATTCTTTCGTCTATTATCTCTGTAATTACTTTAGCTTGTGTGAATGTTTTTTTTCTTTAATTTAAGTTGCTTACTTTTCGCCTAAAATTTTCTAAGTGTCCCTAGTTGGCCGTTAACTAAAGTTCCTCCGGTAACTTTCCACCTTATCTTAACTTAATATAATTAACGAGTTCTGTTCATCTAGCTTCTAGGTTGCCGACTTGGTATCGAAGATTACTCTCTTATCTCATTTCTAAAGCATTTGAATCTCCTTCTATACACTGAGAAAAAATACAGGGTCATTTGGACACACTTAAGTGTGTCATACGTTTGTCGCAAAACCGGCACACAGTTGTGTGTCATGCAGGCGTCATGACTCACTTAAGTGTGTTACATGACACTCTTAGGGCAGTCATGACACACTTAGGGGAAATCTACGGAACCTAAAACATAGATTTAACTTACTCCTACCATGCCCCTCTGTCTTGCCTGTGGATTAAGAAAAATGAGTATTTACAGAATTAATGAATCATTCGAGGCTTATGTTGTTCAACAAATTGACCATTAAATTTTAAATTATCACAATATTTCCACAGAAAAATGCACTACTTATAAAATCAGTGTATTCTGTAATTTTACAGAGAACATATAAAATATTTCATACCTTCGTGTGGAGAAACTTCACAAATTTATTCAGAGTTAAACAGCGTCATTGAAATCAGCTAATAAATTGAAAGCGTCTCATTCCATACCGTCGTGTAAAGAATTTTCCCGAATTTATGCAGAGTTGAACGGATTAATTGAAATCTACAAATAAATTGAAAGCGTCTACAGATCTTCCTCGCAACAGCGTTAAATGTATTTTAACATGAAATATGAATTTGAATAATTGTGACTGTTTCAATGCCTCAACGTTTAGCAAATGAAGAAAGCCCTGATTTCAAGCTAAATTACATTTTAGATAATTAAAAATTTTTTCATGCATTTAAAACAGGCTTCAGCACAACCACATCTATCATTCATCCGTTCAAATAAAAACAGCATCCGTTCAGTTCACTCATTTTATTCAACACTGAAATGCCACATTTTCCATGGATTTAATTCTCGGAATATTAATAGTTGGATTCAAAGCAATAAAAAAAAAATGGACACAAATTCAGTTCTGAATGTTGATCTACATAGAACTGGAAGTGATCAAAATTATTCTACGTTTGTGAGCACATTTCCGTGCAATCAAGAAATATTCTAATAATCAGAATCAATTTTTATTTTCCACTTTCAGTTTCATTGAACTTGGAAAGTAAAGGTCTCACACTTCAGCACAAGAATTCTCCATTTTGAAACGAAAAATGTCAACACCTGTTATCACGCACAAATCAAATTCTAATTTATCACAATACCTTAGAAATTTTAAATCTCATTCTACACACGAATAAAATTAAAAATTCATTTATCAAAAAAATATTTAAACCTGGGTGCACATTTCCATGTGAATCTAGAAACATTCAAACGGACGAAAATAATTAGGCCCTGCTTTAAGTTTCATAATTAAGTTCTCGTAAAATTAAGCATGTCTTTCACTGTGATGAAAATAATTTCATTTGGAAAAAGAAACAAATTTTCAAACACTTGTCTCGCACAAATTAAATCCTGATTTATCTCCATACAGGAAGGTTTCATTTTCAGTCAAGAAAAAATCTAAAAATACTTATTTAGTTATCACTTTTACACAAGTAACAAAATGAAGGTGATGAATAAAATATTAAAAAATTGTTTGAACGTTCACAAATAAATCCAGAAACTTTCGAGAAAACGGAAAATATTTGATTCGTCACTTTTGAGATCCACAAATAACGAGTTCTCGCATAGTTAGAGAAAGTCTTACGCTACAATAGAGAAAATATTTTCTGAAGTTATGTCAGAAAGAAAAATTCTACCTTAATTTTCGCACACAAGAATTCTCATGAAATAACTAAGGCAATACAGTTTAATAATACCATTTTTATACACGACAAAATAGAACATTACATATTACTAATCGTAGTTCAAGGCAGTGGACGCTATAAAATCAGATAATTCTAGTAACCTCATTTTATTTATAATTGCACGCACTTTTGTACAAAAATCAAGGAATATTGGAGTAGACGAAATTGTATCTTATACCCTTCTATTTTACGAAAAGTGAAGGTCTCATCCAACGCTAGGAAACATTCTCTCTATTCTGAAACTGGAATAACTTTTTAGCACCTATCATCTGAAATTTTCGTTTACGTAATACTCCGCCAATTCAATGTGAGAGTTTCATTTTCACTCGGAGAAATTTTCAGCCATATTTATTTTAAGGCAGTGTAATGAAAGGTTTGTACGTTTGTGTCTCAGATCACAGCTCAAACAGCTCAAGTTAATTAATAATATATATAAAAATTAAACGGCAAATAAAATTATTTAACATTTACATGCATGGTTCTTTACGAAGTCAGAAATGTTCAAACAAACGAAAATAATTTCAATGATCACTTTTAATTTCATATTGAGCTCAAATTCTTGCTAAGTTAACAATTTCCCAAGTAAGAATTTACGTTTCGATACAGTGAAAACATTGAAGCTTGTATTAGAACTTGGAATCTCAAATTCCAATGTGAATATAAAATGAAAGTAATCTTGTTCCTTTTGAACTATCTAAAATAAAAAATTCCACACAAAACTGGAATTCCATAACGTTGCATCAAACGATGTTCATTGGTTTCACTGAGTCAAATGGCCGTCACTCGTGATGTGTTGACCGCCATTGGTAACGGTACCGAGGTCGTTTGGTGAAGATCCCTACTTGCATATAAACTTGCATAATAACAAATTTACTAGGATCTAATGAATATGTTTAAGTCTCCTTGCAAAGTTTTGTTATGTTAATAAATTGAATGTGAAATCCACAAAGCAAAATTCAGCACTAAAATAGTACAGAACTCAGCACTAAAAAAGTTCACGTTAATAACACCTCTATCTTAATGGTTTTAAAACATCTGGTATTCCTGGAAAGAGACCAATCAAAATTTCATTCTCAACTCAATCGACGGCATTTAAATGAACAAAATTTCGAATCACTTCAAATAGTTTATAATATTTAATTAGTGTATCCAAATGCAATAGTTGTAAAAATTATAATCCCCATTCACTTATCAAACTATGACAGTTTTGTTCCAATTTATGGACAAAATTGTTAACTAATCAAAAACAGGCTCATGCACAACCACGTCCATCAAGGTCTGAAATAATTACATCAGCTGTATAAGTATCACTTATATTCCGCATGGAAATAACAAGATAGTTATTATATCATCTTTAAAAAGATTCAATCTCATTTCGAAAACCCAAAAAAATCCAAGATTGTATCCTTCATGTTCTGATTTTATTTTCGGTAGCAGCACACAAATTAAAATTGATTTATTTCATGAAAACATGGCATATAATTTTGTCGTTAGAACTCATATTCTTAGCAGGTAGCAAAGGAACGACTAGAAGTAAAAATTAAAGTTATTCAGCACCAGTTTGGACGTCTCTATGTAAATCCAAAAACTTGCAAACAAATGCAATAAATTTTGTTTCACACATTTGAGCCAAAAAAAATGAAAACCGAAACTTCGCAAACTTAAACAAGTCAACCACAATAGTAAAAATATTCATTCAATTTGATACTGAAAATAAAATTTCATACCTATTCATCCATACGCATTAATTCTCATCAAATCATCAAATTCTCATTAAATAACCCACTCTCATCAAGGAATAATTCCATTTTCATTTACGTGAATACAATAATCGCTTTAGGCAATCACACCTCAAGTTCTTGGATAGTATTAGAAAAATGATTAATTCGTTCAACACGTTTTCTGCTCTGGGTTAAACTGAAGTTCACAATTCAATTCAAATTTAAAGTCAATTGCAGTAACAAACATTGAAAATAGCAATCAATAACTCGATCTTACCTGTTTTTAGCTACTATTAACTATTTATAAAAATTGAGTGAGTGACCGGAGGTCGGTCTGGAGCGTTATGAAAATCCCTTGAGTGACCACCGGTGGGTTCTTCGCAGGAAACGTGTAAGCGAGAACGCGGTTCAATGCACTGTATGGGTTATAGTGTCTTGTGACACTAGATCCTCTGCGTATAGAAACAGTACATTGGATTACTTGGCTAAAACTTGCGACGTGCTGGGATGAGTCTCCAAAACAGATTGAGACGAGGTAGGATGAGGACGATAACTGCCGAGGTTGTTGGAACTACAGGTTGAGACCACTGACCGCCCTGACGCGGATGCTGTGCTGAAACAAATGAGCACAAGGTTTTCATTCTAGAATTCAATGCGCTCACACCTAGGCAAATTTTATTGAGCAGTGGTTTTTTGAAGTAACCATTTATTAAAGGTGCCCACTCAACTGCGCAGCAATGTAACCAGGGTTGAGTTTAAAAAGATTCTTATCCAACTTTAAAAATCCTGCATAGATTTACAAATTATTTTACTGAAAATTGAATCCCCATAGTGTGATCTAAACCAGCATTAAGCACCAAATATTGCTAATATGCTCGGTCATATGTATGATAAGGCTTCGAATAATTTCCTAACCTCAAGTGAAGATGAATTTTCGAAAATTATTGAGCTTCATCAGTCCACTGTATTTTTTACACTCTGCTCTGTACATAACACAATGCGATATGAATTTGGATGCAAGTTGATCTGAACCTCCCAAACCAAAACAAGGTTCCAACAAATATGAAAGAAGGTGCTGTTCAGAATGAAATGAAGAGAAAGGGGAATCTGTGCACATGGAGTGTCCCAACAACTTGTGCATAAAAACCATAGGATTGAAAAGGGCTTCATGATAACAAGATATTAATTTCATTGAAACCACTAATTTTGAAACAAGCTTTTGAAACCAAATAAGAGTGGAAGAAGATAGCAATGTGTAACAATTAAAAAGATCAACAGTATACCGAGAAACGATGTTCCTCAACCACACAAAAATCCTAATTCATTTGTACAAAGACTTCCCAAGCTTCAGTTGGCGACCTCACCAATTGTGAAACATCTGTTCAATTGAGGCGAAACTGCATGAACACCCACTAAACTGCAAAATGAACATGGAGAAACATCCTAGCCGCTATTTCAGCAGCAGCTTCTTTCGTGTTTGCTGAATTCTACTACTTTACAACAATTCTACTTTTTTTGTGCCATAAAGGATAAAAATTTATCAATCAGCACCAGTAAGATGTCTGCATATTCAAACAACATTTGTGAAGCACTTCACTTAATAAACAATGTTAGAAATGATGAGCTTCAGCCCCTCTTCTTCCCTGCAACTATGAAAATGGAATATTTAAAGTTCCTTTCGAAGTACATATTTAACAAGTTATTTGCCTCATTGCTCTAGCATTCTAAAACTTTGACTAAATAACTGAATTTTGGGAATGAAAAGATTAAAGAACCTATCTGGATAAATTTTTCGAATACTTCTTGAATTAAATGTACTTTAAGTAAGAATTAAAATTCTATTAAAAATAGCATGGGGGGGATCAAAACATGAAAAAAATAGAAACTATTCATGAACGAAAACACACTTACCTTTGAAATCCTCACTAAGCGTCTTTTGATTCAGGTTTGTGCCAATAATGAATATAACTTGTACACAAAATTCTACCATAGGTTCCTTACCTTTCTGAAAAGAGTTCCTTGAAATATTTCAAACCAAGCGTTGATCCTCACAGAAAAGCTTGACCAGGTTTTGAAGAAACGTTTTGATGACTTCTAGACGTCCCTCAATGACGCAGACCTCTTTGCAACATGCCAGTAACACAGACGTAGTTGACAGTAAATAGGGCCGTTATATTATATGATTTATGAAGTTATATAATATGATTTAAGTGGTATTCGAAGTATATAATGTGTTATGAGAGTTTCTACTGACCGAATCTATTTTTGTTTTACATGATGATTTTTTTCTGGCTTGTTTTTACGAGTTTTTATTATTACATACTCAAAGTGTTTTACACGTAACGAAATTGACGGTTTTGCGCGCATTTAGGTGTATTTTTATCGCATCTGCCGCAAATAGTTTCAATGGGCTTGTAATTTAATATGAAATTGCATCATCTTGAAGGAATTTATATCGTGTCTCACGTTGCGCACTACTCTACCCGAAGGGCATGTATTTAAAATATCAGCCGGCGGAACAGAGCACGTCTGCCACCGAGCCTCACACTTACTAAACTAACTGTGCGTTTTGATGGTGCGCGGGTGCGATTCTGACCATATATTCGAATGTCGAAGCATTTTCCGAAGTAAACTTGAGTGACAGTTTTTTTTTCGAAATACGACTACACTCTTATAAAGTTTATATTACTTGAGTTGATTTCTACAATCAAGATTAAACACTACTACGAGTTTTGATGAATCTAAAGGGGCCCATACACGCTCAAAAAATGCATCAAAATTTTGCATCAAAATTTTGACGCGTAATTTTGGTACAAAATTTTGATGCTGAATTGCCCACACACGTTTAGGCGTTTTTTCCATCAAAATTCAGTATCGTCAAAATCTTCGACATGGATGCATCAGTGGCCATAGCACTAGTGTTCGCATGGGATTCTGATAAACCTCCTGCTAAACGTCGGAAATGGTCAAAAGACTGGTATTTAAAACGCGAAACCTACGGACACGTCAACCTCCTCCAAGAATTACGTTTTAACGAACCTTGGGACTTCCGTAACTTCCTTCGAAAGGATGCGCCACCGTTCGATGAGTTACTCGGCCTTGTCGAGCCATTGATAAGGAAAGAAGACACTGCCATGCGTCCATCCATACCACCAAGTGAACGCTTGTCCATCACACTCAGGTACCTGGCGTCTGGAAATTCTTGTGAAGACTTGAAATTTCTGACAGCAAGATCTCCGCAAACGATTGAAAAGTTGGTTATTGAAACCTGCGATTCCATCATCATTTGTCTGAAGCGTCGGCAGACTATAAAGGTGAGATGTTAAATGAATTGAAAACACGTACTGTCTGTGAAACTTTATTATTATACCAAAGCAATGAACATATAAATAAACTGAGAACGCGCACTATTTGTGATTTTTATTATTATAACAAAGTAATAAACATAGCAATAAACTGACAACACGTACCTTAGTCTCATAAAAAATAACGAAATCAGTGAACAATTGAACCGGAAACTGTAAAAACATACAGTACATGAACAAGATATGTCAATCTTGACAGTCCATCACTTGTAAGCGTCAAGGGGTAGGATCGAAGCTACCAAAAAACTGGGACAGGTTGCTTTCGTTATTGCGGGATTTACTTGCCACGTGTGAGAAATGCCCGCCCTGGTAATTGTTCATGAAAGAAGGTGCTGATTCAGACTGAACTTGGTAGTGGCCAACAGAAATACATGGGGTACTGCATCGACTGCTGGATGGGGTGGTGGTGTTGCCATTGATTTGCACCGAATTTCTGTGCAGCGCCGCATCGACCATCAAACAATATGTCGTTTATGGCTTTCTTCGCATACAGCTCTTGACTGGCATCCATACATTTCAGTTCATGCGCCCATGTCTTGGCTTGGCTCAGGTACCGGTCGTCCGGCTCAGTTAGCCGTGCTTTTGTCAATGACAGGAGTTCCGCTTTCTCGGCTTCCGGGACGCACCGAGTCCAATGCCGCAGGATTTCAACCCCGCCCACCCCTCTCCCTCCACCTCCGAGCAGCTACAGCACCACCTCCCAGCAGCTACAGCATTGTTAGGTTAGGGTAATTTAGGTTAGGTAAGTTAACTTAAGTTAGGTCAAGTATGTTAGGTTAGGTTAGGATAGGTTGGGTTAGGGTAGGCCAAGTTCAGTTAGTTTACGATTAAGTTAAAAAAGTTAGAGAATCCCTGTTTTTGAGTGCCGAGATGGAGGGTCGAATGGCCGAACACCAGCGGTCGTTGTCATAACTTATTACATTGATTTAATGCATGTTAACTCTGGTATTCAGCTATAGTATCCACTTACTAAGTACTTGTAGTGGTTATAATGCAGTGTTTAATAATAACTGTAAAGCAAACAGATAGGTTAATAAACCTCAGTAGTACTACATAGTTCCAAAATTGGCGCGAATGGCAAGTTCATGTAGCAACTCGGAGGTGGAGGGAGAGGGGTGCGCGGGGTCGAAATCCTGCGGTATTGGACCCAGTGCTTCCGGGACTCGCTTGCGTTTTCTGCCGAGAGATACGGACTGACAGGAGGATGACGGCTTCGTCGGCCTAGGCAGTGGACATGTAATTGCGGGAAATGACCCCTCACAGTTTTCTCTTTTTTTAGTACCATCTCCTGAGTCATCTCCATCCTAAAACATAATGAAATTAAAAAAATGAAATTAGAAAAAATTACTCTTGCTATTACAGATCCCCGCCCCATAGCCACACTACCATATTACGTTGTTCATTACTTTGTCTTTCTCTGACCTTTACCTTCGACCCCATGACCTCAATTTACACACATTTACAGAACTTCCCAAGGCCTACCACTGTGTAAAGTTTGAACTTGATTGGATCAATTTTTTTGAGTTATGCCGCAAACACACACCCAGACAGAGACGACAAAAACATTATCAACGTCACGACTACCGTCGGCGTGGGTGATAATTAAGTGCATACTCAGGATATACATGCAGGCCGATACCATTTATCGAAAAAATCATTAAAATTTAGTTTCATTTGCTTACACGCCCTTTGGTACTGAGATCACAATGAGTGTCAGTTTTCATTAACAACCCTAATTTCTTTATCAGATGCCGAAAACTCCAGAAGAATGGATTATGACGTGTGACGCCTTCAAGTCGGCCTGGAATTTTCCTAACTGTTTAGGTGCTGTAAACGGTAAACACATTCCGATTAAGAAACCAGTCAAGTCCGCATCCTTTTACTTCAACTACAAAAAGTTCTTCAGCATCGTACTCATGGGTGTTGTCAATGCAAATTATGAATTCATTATGGCAGATGAAGGCGTCAATGGGCGCGTTTCCGATGGAGGAGTAATATCTGTGGCTGAATTCGGCCGACGCCATGAAGAAGCCGCTTTGAACCTCCCAGAACCAGAGCCCATCGTTCATTACGGAAGAAACATGCCGTACGTTTTCGTCGCCGATGATGCCTTTGCAATGTCAGAAAATCTTCTGAAGCCGTACGGAGGCAAGTTAGATCATGACCAGCGAGTGCTCAATTATCGCTTGAGCAGGGCGAGGCGCGTATCAGAAAAAGCTTTTGGTGTGCTGTCCGCCAGATTTGGTGTAATTCGAAACACTATACAACTTGACCCTGAGAAAGCCACGACGATAACGCTTGCATGCTGTTATCTGCACAATTTCCTCCGCAAGAAATCAAAACACTACTTGAGGGCTGGAAACGTGGTCTGGGAAGATGCTGATCACCATGTACAACCGGCCGACTGGCGAGAAGGTCAACATCCGCTGGAAGGTTTGGAGATGTGTGGAAGAAGAAACATTGGAGAAGTCATACGCGGTGTGCGAGATTCTTAATCGATTCTTCGGTTATCTAGATAAATTATTTCATTATCGGGCCCAACTATAGTAGATAGTTATAGCAATAATATAAATATTTAAAACACATTTATCAGCAATACTGTATTAAATACAGTGTCAATATACATACGTTAATTAACTAATTGTATTTTTCCCTTTCCAAACAGTCTAATAATATTGGTGCATAAGAATAAGGCAACTCTAACAAATGGGAATTTACCTCTTTAAAAATAATGATCATCCCAAATATAAACAAATTCGATAGCCTTGTCAAAATTGCATCGAACGCTTCGTATAATCTATACTACTTAACTAAGGTGAGTGTGTAAAATTTTCCACAAATTCATATAACATCTTTCGTGATATTATTAGTTGCACTGGAAGGTATGACCTTTAACATATTTTTTAAAAAATGAAGCTAAAAAATAACATATCATAAAACGAAAATATGTTTGTGTTGGTAAATTTTTGCAATATTACTAGAATAAGTCCCAACTGTCATAAAACCTGTTTGTACAGAAGGTACGGATAATAAATGGCGATTTGTATAACTGGAACAAAATGAAAAAATAACAAAAAAAATTACACATCATGAACTAATCTGAATTGTTCCTTGTTTATCGCTTGTGTCATCATCGCTATTGGACAAGGTGCTTCTTGACTGGGCAGGAGTCTCCTGGTCTCTTAAAAACATCATAGCCTCCATGAACCACGCCTGGGACTCGTACAGGTCTTCAGCACCTGATTTGGCCCTTTTGTCCATTTTTCGAAGTTCATTGCGAAAATTTGATCGTAGATTATTTATTTTTTTCTTCAGATTTTCTAATGTGGCGAAAGTAAAATTCTCACGATATTTCAGCAGTAAAATTTCATAGGCCTCGGCTTTCTTTTCACGATTGCTATATTCCTCCGACTTAATTCTCCACAAGACTAGCAAGGTTTGAAACACGCCTAAAACTTCAATCAAAAATTTCTTCTCGGTCTCCTTCTTCCCAGACATGGCGATTCTGTTTCCTCGACAGTCACCTGCGGACTAACAATTTTGATCAAAATTTTGACAAAAGCCCACACACGCATCAAAAATTTGACGACTCGTCAAAAAATATCAAACGGATTTGATCCATCAAAATATTGATTCAAATCTTTTTTTGACATCAAAACGTCCCACACACAGTCACATTTTGAACGTGTATGGGCCCCTTTAATGCGCAAGACTTTATCCATTATAAGGCTCTGGAGGTTGGTGAGCCTAGCTATGCTGCGACTTGCCGTTGCTTGAAATAATTTCTCACGATGGCTCTGACTTTAATACATGAGTAAGTAATTAGGACGCAAGCAATCAGAATAGCAATAGAAGGTTAAGGAAATCGATCGGTATTTTGGGCCAAAAACAGAAAATGAGATTGTTGCCTGCTCCTAAACCCTTCTTCTATCACTTAGAAACGTCATTTGTCCCGTGTTGGTATCCTAAACCCCCATAATCTCCCCCAAATTGCCTCCTTCTCCCGCAGACGAGATCAGAGGGACCAGCTGGGGGTCTGCTTAGCTGTGGTTGGTTGGTTGCTCCAAATTTTTTTTATTTGTTTCTACACAACTGTCCATTCATTAGAGAGGTTTAGTGGTCTTTTTGCCTTCTTAGTGAGTGGTTTCGAGCTTGTGCGTCCTGCCTAGAATATCAAATGCAGCAGTCCGCTCCGGCCGAAAACGGTTTTTTACCTTCGAGGGGCAATTCCAGTTACAATTCTTCACCTATGGAGATCTTTTTTGCAACGTAAAGATCAAGGTGAGTACTATAAATTTCAGAGGTAGTTTTTTGATAAGTTGGTTAGAAATTTTTTTATTGTAAAAAAACAAAAATTGAGTTTTAAAAATTCAAAATTAATAAAAAATTATGAAGCGGTATTGTCAGATTTTTAACAGGAACACAGGAATTGACGCACAGAAGAACTCAAAACTCTTAATATTTCAAACATTTTTAACACTACAAACTGTCAACGATAAGCTCCCAATTAGGAGAATTCGCAGAATTAAACGGTCTTCATAGTGCCAGAAGACCCAACGAGTTTTAGGGCGTATCTTCTTATGTCCTGACGTTTAACAAAGAGAACTGGTTGCCATTATAGTTCCGGCACCTCCCAGCCCAACACAGAACTGCAGTTTAGTAAGGAGGAATGAATTAGTGACTAAATGAGGTACCACCGTGTCAAATCATATAACACTTAGATCCCATTCTAGAAAGTTCCATTAACATTCAGGTACTAACCTAGGCGACACCAAGAGTCCAAAGAATTAAATTCGGAGATGAAACACACGATGGAGATGAGTTAGGCTTGGTAAACCGAATAAAGGGGTCCATTAAAGGAGCATCCCATCCAGATCACGCTCGACGTGGGATTCTGAGGAAGAACAAAAAAACACAATAGAAAATAGACCCATTTCATGTTTCGCATCTATTCGAAATCTCACATCACCACCGGCTCACCTTGAAATAGTGCCTAATCACTTCCGATTTCAAGAGGGCACCGTAGAGCACCGGGTATAGTTTGATAGTAAAACATTGTAGTTAAAGTCACAAGGACCGAGTAGTTTAAAGTCACAAGGACCGAGTAGTTTAAAGTCAAAAGGACCGAGCAGTTTAAGAGTCACAAGGACCGAGTAGTTCAAAGTCACAAGGACCGAGTAGTT